>JAUTCA010315811.1:0-10000 GCA_032362005.1 Nodopelta heminoda | reverse complement strand
ATGTAACTATATGCCGCTTTTTGGACTCTGCCATTGTAGTTTTTGACTTCTGTTTTTAATTACTCGACGTAAGAAAAGGTATATGACATAGGGACTTGAAACTTTCAGAATATATTAATAACATGATATTCGTTAATTGTGGGAGGTTTCATACTAATAGCATGGTTAGTTACAAAGTTATTAACCCTTAAAGTTCGGGACGGTTTTTTTTGGCCACCCGATATAATATATATATATTATTGACTTTAGAGATAGAATTTATGGACTGCATTTCATTTCATACCGACTCCGTGGTGTAAATCTTTGAGCGCCCACCCCGGAGTGCAGAAAGTCGGTAGGTTAAACGCCGATAGCATCATACCAAAATACGTTAAACGGTGGGCGTTGTTGTCCCCCTGCTTGACACTCAGCATTAAAGGGAAGTATTACAGCAACGGCTGGTCGGCTAGGAGTCAGTTTAAAATTGCCCGTGTGGGATATAATTGCTAACAGCGGCATTCATATTTCAAATGAGCTAGCACTTTTAAATAAGACGAAATCATTCACCGCTCTCCAGCTCTATGCTGTGAGACAAATGCGTCCCAAAGAGGTACCAGTCTGTTGAAATCAGCTATGATGAGTGAAGGGGACGGTACAATCATTATAAATACACACGCACACACGCACACACAGAATTAAATATTTATTTTGTATTAACTTAAAGCAATTTAAGAATGATTAACATAGATATTCTAAATATTGATGAATTCTAAATTCCATGAATCCTTATATTTATTATCTATGATCTCTTTCTCTTTTAAGGTGAACGCGAAGACATGTTCTAAAGATTCCAAACAGTTTACCATCACTCCTGCTAAGAATAAAACACCTTTCAACTATATCATCGGTGGACTACTACCGTATACTAACTATACCATCAGCGTATCTGCTGTCAATAATCACAGTGAAGGCGTACAGTCGTCGATAACTGTGCAAACAGACATTGGTGGTAAATATATTTATTTTATTAAATACCATATTTAATTTTGTTTAAGATTGATGAATGCTGACAGGTGTGCACACGTGTGCTTCAATGTTCAAGTAGTATTTCTTCGACGCTATATTTATCTAAACTAAAACATGCACATTCTAAATGAAAATGAAACGATATTTTTGAAATATGGACGTATCTTACGATAATCAATGTTCAATGTTGTCAGTCGCATTAGAACCACGTAATCTGACTGTGGCCAAGAAGACCTACTCTTCTGTAACGTTGGTTTGGACTCCTCCTGTATACAAGACGGGTCCTACTAACTACTTTCTGTCAGTGTGGAGAACGGGTAGAGCATACGTAAATAAGACCATATTCAATGGTAAGTATCTGTAATACACTGTTTACTTAGCCTGTACATATAAAACCTGGTTTCCCCATTGATTATTAAATCGTAAGAGCTATCACAGTCATCGTAACATTTCACAATTCGGACACATATACTTATATTTTCCTGATATTGGATATGTCTACGTATTGCAAACGCCATGATATAGATAGTTAGCATTTCATGAGTATATTTCATTACATGTTCTAAGATAATTTAATTCATTATCATTCTTTAGTAAATCATGTATAAATGAGACAGTCTTATCTTACCATTTCGAAATAAATAAAGCTTCGATATTTATTTGAATGTCGTCATTAAACCATATGGGTACTTAGAGATAACATTGATTGGTAATTCTTATTCAGTATCTTACAATTGTTTAATATATGAACAAGTAGTAATAGTATTTATGAACAAGTAGTATTAGTAAAGTATGTGAAACCACTATCCATTAGTATTAGAACACTAGCAAATACTGTTTTCCTATTGATTATTAACTTATAACGCCTGTAACCTGTCATTGGGTAATACTATCAGCTTATTTACCGGTAATATCAATCTAGTAATAACGAGCTGTATTTATGTGAACACAAGCGGACATCAATTTCTATCCAAAATAGACTGCTTCTAACTGGTACGCTAGGAACATCTAAATTCTATACGGCTGCTTAGTCAACAAACCCAGCACCGTTGCGATACCAATACTGTTTCTCAAGTATTCATGATCTGTACATACATTGTTCATGAATAATGCAGCCGACATGAATAATGGTTTATTTAAAGTGGTGTGGTTTATTTTCAATAATGTCTTACAGTTACAGGATTCAACGAAACATCGTTGACCGTAGACAACTTATGGAGCTATTGGACCTATGCCTTTGTTCTGCATGCGACAACAGATATTGGGTCGTCAAAGGACGTGAATATCACAACTATGACTCGAGAATCAGGTACAATTTAGATGTTGACTAATGGAATGTTTTCAGTTATATACCATTATTTGTTTATATAAGTATGTTACAGTGAATGTGTATAATCAGGGACTATGTATATTCCCTGAAAATTTCAGTGAATCTGTATAATATCTCATTGGGCCAGATAATATAAAAAGGCAATATTTGTATACACATTCACTGAAATCGTGTTTCATCTAAGAAGTGACTAAAACGACATGTAGATACAGATAGATGGATATTTTATGAAAGTGTCACTTTGTTTAAAAAAATACATACATACACATACATACATCCAACACAAAAATAGTGAATCTGTATATTATCTGGCCTAATCAGATATCACTGAAATTGTCAGGGAATATACATATTCCCTGGTTATACACATTCGCTGTAACCTATACACTGTTCCGTTTTGGTACCCCCAATACGTGGTTGAGTTATATAATTGTTGTATTCTTTATCGGAATGGGTATTTTCATTAAATATTATTATTTATGGTAATATTTCCACATAAAAGTTAACCGATTTCCATTTAATCGTGTTACATTCTCAGCACCTGGACCGGTTGCCACACTGGAAATCAACAACCTTGAAAAAAACTTCACCGCGGTGATGGTGAACTTTACATGCTTAAATATAACACAGAGGCATGGATTTATCAAGAAGTATACCCTAACATACACTGCACAGGTTGGTAACATGATATAAATACCGAAGGTACATTTTCGTCAGTGAATATATTACATGTACCTAAATGTTCCCTTTGGATTGTTGTAGAGCACCTACCAATAATAACATGGTCATAAGCCAAACTGTCGACATCCCCGAACTTCCACGTCAACACACAAATGCTAGTATAACAACGATTCCTGCAATGTATGCTATACAGTGAAAGGCATATCACATAAAGTTATGGTTGTTTTGGACGTTCTTAGCTATAACTGCAAAGTGCATTCACTTGACATACATAACATTATGTTTGTACTTACAAAAAGCTTTTCACCGTTGTGTGTTTGACAAATCTTCACTGCAACCCTTCTGCTACTCTTAGAGTCGGGTTTACATCAAACACGGCCAACTAAACGGCTCTTTAGAGAGTATACAAAGGGGCATAACTCTGTTTGCTCGCACATTCGTGCTTAAAACAGAGATGCTTCAATGACCAGATAATTAGCGGAACGTTCCCCTATTTAATATAAATATGATTTGTTTTACAACTATCGAGTGCTGGATAAGTACAACTTTTTGGTGGATAAATCAAGCGTAATTAGTTTCAGATTATACATACTTATCAACTGTGATATTATGCCTTTAATATGTAGGCTACATAGTAAATATTATACATAATTATTTCTACAATTCATATTTAATTTCAATCTAAAGAACATGGATTATCGACAAGTTCTGGGAAATGGTGGCGGAATAACTATTGATGCTGATGATAAAAACAACTGTATCATCGGATGAAATACAGATTATTAATTAACTGTCGATATCTCCGAACTTCAACATCGACACACAAATGCTTATATGTATATATGATTACTATTAATGGAGTGTATGGTATATGTATGTAAGTTATATAGTAAATATTACGATGAATTATTTCTACAAACATTATTTAATTTCAAGGTAAATCACTTGGATTATCAAGAAGTTGTGAAATATACTGTTGGAATAGATATAGAACCTGAAGATGAAGACAACTGTACCATTGTTCGGACTGTGCCCGTGACAGCACAAGTAAAGTACACTTTCAATGTAAGAACGTGCATTTGAACATAATCATAATGTTTTGTTCGCTTGTTTTGTTTTCGTAATTTCTCCTTCGCCACCTCGGCAGCTTGTGGCAAGTGACCTCGTGTAATAGGAATCAAATAATCTGTTTATAGTTGAAGGACAAACAATAACATATTATTTGGTATGATCCACAAATGTCTTTCAAAGACAAATCAATCAAGTACCCGTCGGCTTCATAAGCGTATAGCAATTAAATAATGTTCTATGCATATTTATTCGGAATACTAAAATTGGTCATTCGCTAATTTATTTTTTTAACACTTGTTTATTTTGTTCCCTAAAATGTTTCAGGTAGTAGCTTACAACAACTACACTGGAATTAGCAAAAACAAGACATATTATACACAAACAGGAAGTAAGTCGCTCTCTTACAAGTTATTGTCTTATATAGAACTGTACTGCAGTATTAGTATTGGCCAAAAATACAAAGAAGTGTTCTCATGATCAATAAACAGCGTTCACTCACTAGACATATTTCATTTTAGAAAAACAACAGTTTGTTGGGTAGAGCATGGAATGCCATAGATCGTGTCATGTATCACGATGTGCGCTATACAGGTTATAAAGCATTACAATAGATGGGATCACTGGCCCTCGATTGGTTGTAAATAGTATTTTCCACTGTATTTGACAAGTATCAGTCGATTAAAAACATCAAAATGTGAACTTTTTTGGTTTGTTTTTGTATTGGGGTTTAAAGTCGCTTTCTAGAATCTTTCACTAATATCACGACTTGTGAACTACATGAAAACCTAATTATTTTTGTTGTTGTTGTGGTGACGTCATGCCTTATTCCTGTGAAGCGTAAACAAGCAATTTGACATGATATTTTTCTTTGATTTCTACATTGCTGGGGAACTGAACTTTGCAATGTAGTTTGATTTGTGGTATTTGAATGACTGACTCAGTAGTTATGCATAAATACGTTAACATTGTAGTCTATGGGATTTTTAATGGTGGTTTATAACCTATATATGTTCTTTTACTGAATCTTTGCATGGCTGAGTAGTCCTTACATTTTCAACAAGTATAGGTGAAATGTGTATAATATACATTCATTGTCAAAATCTATATTTCATTCTCTACTACTGTAAAACCAAATCACTTTTCAGAACCACAACAAGTATCTGCACTTGTGTCGCCATCTCGCGGGAATACCTCTATTGACATCTCCTGGAAACCTCCCACTGTTCCTAACGGCTACATTCTGGGATACGTTGTCCGTGTCATGAATACAAGCGGAAGTTGTCTTCAGTCTGTACAAATGAAATGTGATGAATGCAGCATATTTGGAGAATTCGAGGTAAGCAGCGACATGCAAATAGTGTCTACGAATATATATTATCATCACTTTTCAATTTGAACATAACGATGAATAACTCTTGTATACAAATATAAGATTCTGCCAAAAATACTCATGAATATTTCATACAGAGTTACACCCAATATTATATGTTATCTCAGGTTGACGACAAGACATGTTTAAATTCTGTTCGGGGAGAACCTAATGTACCTCTCACGTATACCATCGAGGGATTGCTGTCCTATACTAACTACATCATCAACGTATCTGCTGTCAACAATCACAGTGAAGGAGAATTGTCCTCGATAACGATACCAACAGACATTGGTGGTAACTATATCACACTTCTTCTGTTAATATGTGTATTAAATACTATAAATGCATTTGATTGTACATATATTTTTTATAAACATGATAACGAACCGTGGCGAATTTGCGTGCATGTTGTTATTCGACGCAGTACTTAGGATACCAGTGATGATAGGTAAATCTAAAGTATTAAACTATAACTATCTAAGCACAAGAGTCCAGATAAAGGTAATACGATTGTTAGACCACGTTATATATATCTATATATATATATTAGCAACCAGCTATCGCTCAAAATATATACGAAATAAGAAATAGCTATTTCTTTAAAATACGTGTAAAATAATGAAAACTATTCAAAACAGCATAACATCATGAGTGATACATGTCTCAAGGTAAAATACACTGCTATATGAAGAGTTATAGAATATTATCCAAGATTATTGAAGATATAGAGATTCAATATATCACATATTTTGGATGAACATCTATAACATGAATTTTCATACAGAAATTAATTATTAATCTAACCGCACACTCAATTATTCATTTCTATGTCGATTCCAAGTGTAAATTGTTTTGACCTATGCACAGTTCTAACTTTTCAATTAATTTTTGTATTCATTATGACTTCTATTTTTGTTAGATGCCTATAATATAACCGCTTCGTCTTTGGCATCCTGATCGTGTTGGGCATGAGTGCGATAGCTGGTTGCTAATCAGTATTGGTCCCTGATCCATCAACGGTTATGCTTTAAATTATACCTTACAATACTTTTCAATGTTGACAGTTGCATTAGAGCCAGAAAACCTGAAGGTGTCTCAGACTAACTCCTCTTCTGTAACGTTGGTGTGGACTCCACCTGCCCACAAGCCTGGTCCCACTAACTACTCTCTGTCAGTATGGATGACTGCATGTGGAGACACAGCGCGCAAGAAAGTACAGACTATTACTGTCCCCGGTGAGTAAAATCCCACCGCACATGATGAGCTCCCGCCTGAGCAAAGTACCACGCGTACCACTTTGCTCAGGCGGGAGCTCATCGTGTGCGGTGGGCTTTACACTGTAATCAGTATATATAGTTCTTTGGTAGTAAACCTAGTCAGCTTGTGAGGAATGCTAGCAACTTGTGAATCGCCAATAGAAATATGATATGTACAAACTGTTCTACTAGCATTAAGATATTGTGTAAACCCACCTTTTAAATGTCTGCAGTTTCAAATGTTAAAAGAAATGTCTGGACATATTGTACGTAAATGTAACTTCGTTACATACATAATAGCTTAGTTTGGTGTTTTTTTCTACAAGGATTCAATACGACATCATGGGAAGTAGAAAACTTACGAAGCTATTGGACCTATGACTTCATCATGCATGCGATAACAGATGCTGGGCCTTCAGGGGTTGTGAATGTAACAGAAACAACTCAAGAATCAGGTACAATGCAATATTGAATACTTAAATTACTTAATTCATATAATTAATATTTTCTGTTCATACTGTATGCTTAAATGGTATCAATGTTCTCTATTATATAAACATTTATTAATTTGAGTGATATAGTTATGATTAAAGTGTTCTTATTCGGGATGGGCATTTTCGTTAAATATCATACACCCACTTCCGGTCTCGTTGCCATGGTTACTTTTGTTCTAAGTGTAGGTGTATATCTGGATACATCTACACTTTCTCAGAGCAAGTGAAGGTAATATCATAAATGAACCTACACTTTTTCAAAGCATTAATTCGTTCATCTCGGAGAAAGTGTACGAATATCGAAAATACACGTACACTTTACCTTCATCGAGTTGTACACATGTGCCCGAACCTGGGATCGAACCAGACTGGTGATCAAAACCTAATAATCTTGATTCCACAGTCGCTACTGTCTCGGAGGCCCTACGACCAAACCTGTAAGGATATTGACCGATACACCTCGGAAAGTGTGGATGTAACTCTTATATACACGTTAACGGTGTTAACCTTACTCGTGTCATATTTTCAGCACCAGGACAGGTTTCCACACTAGAAATCAGAAACCTCAAAGACAACTTCACAGCGGTGACGGTTGAATTCTCATGCTTAAATATAGCAGCCAGGCATGGAGTGATCAAGTATTATGTCCTATCATACACGGCAAATGTAAGTTGATGTCACAGCAAACGACGTTATTAAGTGTCTTGTTCCAGGATTATAAGAAGATCCTAACATGGTCCTGCCAGGACAATTTCATCTCGGATGTCCTCGGTTCTTTTTGAACATCCACATTTTGTGTCATGGTCCGGACACTGAATGGGATAGGACATCTAACCTGTAGTTTTGTTTTGATGTGGTTTTAAAATACTGCCGTAAGGCACTGTTTGATACATGCAAATAACTTCACTTTCATTTGTTGTTAACGCACAAAATTAGTTCTATTCTAAATAAGATCACCATTCGTGCAATGCATGCACTATTTACTTATAACTATGTTACATAGTCGGTATTACACTTCATTGTTCATTGAAATGCTATTTAATTTCAAGATAACGGACTTGGATTATCAACAATTGGAAAATCCTAATGGAACAATTATCAATGCTACACATGAAGACAACTGTAGCAATGCTAAACATGAAGAATGTACCTATGTTCTGACTGTGCCGGTGACAGCACAAGTACACTACATTTTCAACGTAAGAATTTGAACATGGCCATGCCATAATGCTTTGTTCGTTTGTTGTCTGTGTTTGTTGTAATTCATTCCTTGGGCACCTCGGCAGATCGTGGCGAGTAACCTCGTGTGATAGTAATATAACAATATGTTGAAGGACAAACTAATATCATGTGTTATGATCTACAATAAACGGGTGTCACAAATGAATCAATAAATCGTGTAAACTTCATAGTCATATAACTTTGTAATAATTATCTATGTTTATTCATTCGGAACGATGTGCGACACAAACATGATTCATTCGCTAATGTAACATGTTAACATGTGTTTATTCTGTGCACTTAAATGTTCTAGGTTGTGGCTTACAACAATGACACTGGAATCAGCAAAAACAAGACATACTATACACATACAGGAAGTATGTCGCTCTCTTTACAAGTTACTTTCATGCTTTGAACTGTATTATGGTACTGGGCACACATATAAATACGTATTATCATGATCAACGAAGAGCATTCACTCACTACGCACTTTCTATTTACTT
Organism: Nodopelta heminoda; assembly: GCA_032362005.1. NCBI lineage: Eukaryota > Metazoa > Mollusca > Gastropoda > Neomphalida > Peltospiridae > Nodopelta > Nodopelta heminoda. The sequence continues at coordinate 1,067 of JAUTCA010315811.1, read as the reverse complement.
GAGTAACGGCAACTTGTTGTAATGTTGCAGCTGTTGGTACAGCATGGACTGTCTTACATTGTGTACATATCCTTTTTTTACTGAATCATTACACGGCTGAATATTCGTTACCATGTCGACAAGAATGTATAAGTTAAATGTATATTCGTGTTTTGCCAAGAGCTATATTTGAATCTTTACTACTGTAAAACTGACTTTTCAGAACCACAGCAAGTATCTACACTTAAATCCGCATCGCATGGGAATACCTCTATTGACATATCCTGGAAACCTCCCACTGTTCCTAATGGTTACATCCTAGGATACGTTGTCCGTGTCATGAATACTAGTGGAAGTTGTCTTCAGTCCGTATATATCAACTGTAGCGACTGCAGCACATTTGGAGAGTTCAAGGTAAGCAGCGACATGCAACTAATGTTTAAGAATGTATTATCATCAATTTTCAATTGAAATATAAACAATGAATAACTTTTATATACAAATATAAGATGCTGCCAAATGTATTCATGCGTATTTCAGAATGTCATCCAGAGTTACACCCTATGCGATATTTTATCTCAGGTTAAAGACCAGAAATGTTTACATCATAGTGATGTTCCGAGAGAACATAACGCATCTCTCACGTATACCATCGAGGGATTGCTGTCCTATACTAACTACACGGTCAACGTATCAGCTGTCAACAATCACAGTGAAGGAGAACAATTATCAATAGCGATACAAACAAGTATTACTGGTAAATATTATTTTGAGTTATATTAATTGCCGACGTTGTGTAATACTCATACTGTGGATTCATGGGTCGTGTTAAAGTCCACCAGTGAGGTTATACACAGACGTGGATGCACATAATTATGAAATTATAATTCATCTGTTCACCCAGCGGAGAATAAGTACCCGGAAAGAGGGATATGGGTATATATATAATAAGCCTACTAGCACCTTGTATACTACGTGGAGGGGAATGTCCAAGTCACTTTCCAAGCCAAGGCTTCATTATTTTTTAGGAATGGAGAGTTACGAGGACATTCCCCCACTTAAAATACAGCGAATTAAAGTGTATTTAG
>JAUTCA010315700.1:0-10000 GCA_032362005.1 Nodopelta heminoda | reverse complement strand
TGTCTCAGTGCGGGGCAGGAACGAATCCTAGATACTCACAGGCTCTCGGTCACCCATCCAAGTATTGGCCGAGACGAAGCTTGCTTAACTTCAACCTGAGCGGTCGACCATAATTATGCCACTAGTAGTAGTAGTAGTAGTGGTAGTAGTAGTAGTAGTAGTAGTAGTAGTAGTAGTAGTAGTAGTAGTACTATTATTAATAATAATAACACAAGTAAAATAATAATAATGATGATGATGATGATGATGATGATGATGATGATGATGATGTTTTTAATTACATTACTGTATTCAAGATACCCATATTGAAATATCAGCTAAATACATGCATGTTGCATAGTTATAGTTATGGATCAATGGAAAATACTTACGGTAAGTAGAAGACAGATTTAAGACAGCGATATTATGCCTCCTTCTATTAGTGGTCACACCCGTTGTTATATTTAAGACAGCTATTTTGTCGTATGTCCAATTTAAGAAAAGGATGCTATTTTGAAACTGCCTTGGGATACTCATGTTTACATAATATAGTAATGCTTACACCTATTAAAGTTTAGTTATGCCCCTAGACTATTGAAAGACTAGGCACACATGAAGTATACCTACATTTAAGTCGGCCTTGCTAGTTACAAATGTGATACATGAACAACCATTTTGAAGGAACAGTTATGTAGTTAGCACACCCATACTAAAGAAAGACTTCAAAACACAGTTTGGATTAGCTTAAACAGAATATACCTATAGGGTATATTGATTGATCACTTATAAAGTCGCAGCGAATCCAATACAAATACAAAAGCTAGTTTTAACTATCACAGGAAATTATATCCTCGTTCTATGATTGTCGTTGTCTACCACAATCATTTCTATCTTGAAAAATCTATATAGCCATCTGTTCATATCTGTAGATGTTCATTACCATCCATCAGGTGAAGCTACACAATGGAATAAAGATGTCTTGAAGAAGCAGCCTACTTGTCCTCCTATCCGATAAGTACAATCAACGAACACATAAATATCACACAATTATCTCTGGACTCTGACGACACTCCATATATTGGCATATAATTAGAAGATCATGCAAAGGTCTGGTTCATCGTTCGCTGTTCCTAAAGCTGCGGCAATATTCCGTGTTTTTGTTTACGATAACTACACCATCATGACACTTCGGTAATTAAGTTATCACAAGTAATTGCGGATTAACAAGACAATCTTAATTTGAGCATGTGTCGATGTTGAGCAGGGATGAGTTCTTACAGACAACAGTTACCTGCAATGTGTAAATCTTCATCGTTGGAAGTCGTAAATTTACGTAGGAGGTAGGACTTCGATATCCGGTTACGAGTAGTTCGCAAATCATGGACATATTCGGACAAAGAATGGTTCCGCGAGTTAACTGCGTGTCGTATCAACTTACAGACAGGTGGTCAGTTTAGGGTCAAATGCCAGAACTGACCGGACCTCGGAGGAACTGACTCGGCCGTGAAATTCAAGGCTTGTTTTGGTCTTGGTGTGACAATCAACTAGAAAGAATCAAATCGAATGAAAAATCAGCCTGTTTTCAACTCATGATTTTTTTTCTGGTCGTCTATATCAATTACCGGTGACACAGCTTTGTCATTAATGTCCCCATTTCTCATTGTTTTATTGTATATAGAGGTATAAAATAGGAATAAACGTCACCTATATCTGAACGGCTTTTCATTCCGAGCATCGGTTGTAAGAAAGTCGTGCTTGTTCTCGGATAAATTACTAAATAACCATAAATATTTACGTTCACTTCATTAAATGCTTCTGGCACCCATTGAAAAAGGCATGTCACTTATGAATAAGTATGTTGTTATAACATGTTGTATATAATGTTCTTTTATGAAAAAGATAGGGTTTGATGGTACGTATAACTATTAAATGCTATATTAGATTTTGTGAGATAGATGAAAAATAATGCTTTAAGGAAAGGAATTGTGTACATCATAGAAATGAATCTTACACATAAAACTTAATCATATTACATATAAACAATGAACGAAACACTAAAAGGCAATTATTGTAATATAAGTAATATAAATGTTCAACTTTTTTCCATTTCTTTTGTCTAATTTGAATCCAGAAATGTAAATACATGTAAAACTTATACAACACTGTCTCTTAATAGATATTACATCACAGTGTATACAACAATGAGATAAATCGTATCTATACTTCGCGTGGTGCGCTATTCAATTATAATGACGTCAACTTAACATATTAGACAGAGCTTAATAATACGCATTAATATCATATAATGCATTAACCACCATATCAAATAAGTGGTATCAAAATTAATCGAACAAACGATTGATCTAGCTATAGGTGATACATGATCTTATAGATGATAGTTTATGGACGTATTAATGAATATAAATCGAATACATGAACTATCTCTAAAATGAGGAACAAGTACCTTCAATAAATCTAAAATATTAATTTTATGAATATATAGATATTTAAATATTAACCAAAAAAATTAAAGCAACTATATTAATTACTTAAAAGTATCTTACAATTAAAGGTATGTGCGCGTAAGATTATATTTTCCTTACGAGTTGATTTGTAAAACAAACAGTAAATAAGAAGATATTCATAATCAGCACTTTTTCCCGCCTTTAGAACGATAGATCAGAGTTACCTCCCTTCTTGAGAAAGTTACAGGGCTAATTATGAATAATTGGGAAATTTCACTGCGAAAATAATGCACTTTTCTAATATAAAATAACTGACTGCGTGAAGTGAATATTTCTCCTTCTTGTAGTTTATAGAACATTTTAAATGCGTAATTAAGGGGAAATAGATACCCTATTGTTAATACATATTTCACTGAATGTACAGGTCCCCACTTTGATATAAATATGTAACAATACTATTGATACAGATCTTCTCACAAGTACATCAATAATAAATCATTACATAAATCTGTATATGTATTACGTATATATTCGAATTAGATGTCGAATGTTTCTTCAAAGCCAAGAAGCATTTTGTTCTTAACGACAACACGCCGCCGTTTTCATGACATTCCTATGCATAAAAGTTTCTATAGGAAGTTTTCACCCTGCGTCTAGGTCGTGTTGCAGCCAAGTGTCAGACAACGCAGAATATCTACATGTTCAAGCCTGATGTCTAACCCTGTAGGACCCACACCCAGTTCTTCTGGCAGGTGCCCTGGTACCGTTAACCACAGGGTATTAAATACTAACTCACCGGTTAGTGTGTTCCTAACCCAACGCAGCCTGCAAGACCATGTTATATTCATGTCTGCCCACCTACCCTAATATTCGTAAAATAAACGAATACATAAATAAATCATCACCGGTTTGGAGTAATACCAGTATGCTTTGAATCCATCAATTACTCAATTAACCATTAGCGAATCTTGGTGGTCGGTTTAATAGTTCCTTGTGTGAGAGACTCTTTCATCCATAGCAACAGTGGCATTTCGATCAATTGTTCAAATCATATTTTAACAATATTAATGCCGGAGTTAGGCATTATGCCTTTAATAGTCATCAGGTGGGATGGTTCACATGGTCTATTCCGTGTACAATGAATAGCATGAACATTAAAACTTCAACAATAATTTCCTGATATGCACACAAACTGACATGAGAAAGGTATTATGCATACCAAGAATAACTTTTAAAATTACTTTTTTCTTTCTTTCTCAAAGTTGAAATTTATTGCTCATCTGATGTCAGAAGCTTGCAAACTGTTTTCAACTGGGGAACAACTTGTTATAGAAATTAGCCAGCTCGTTTGAATACATAATGGAATCGAATAGAGGTGAGAGTTTGGTCTAGGTGCATGGTAGAAGGCTTATCAGCGATGCAAATTCTGCTCCAGCAGTTGCCTTATGGATTTAACCTGTACATCTGCATGTGATAGGAATCGGCATACAAAAATCTATGGACGTAATAACGTGTAAATTAACGTTAACGACCTTGTACGGCGTTCGTAAATATAGCCCAAGATTGGCGTAAATAACGCGTTTTAACGTCGATCCACGTTCGAGAACACGTGCTTAGTTTGAGGCTAAAATGTGCGTCTATGTTAATTTCAAATGATATTATCGCATTTAGGCAGTTTGGTTTAAGGAAATCCAGAAAAAAATAAAGCTTTGTCGTCGAATATACCTAACCAATGCTTTGGCAACTGTGCAGAGAATAATGGTTGTCTGCGATCATATGGCACCAATTTGACAGGCGTTGTGCGCAGTGTTCGAGAAGGACTAAGAAACAGACATGCCTATTTATTTCCATTATATGCTTGGCACCTTTGGCTTTTTTCAACGTTCAGATGGCGTGTGCCTCAAATTCTACAATGTGCTCGCCAGTTGGCATAGAGCATGGCGAACGTTTTTCACCCCCTTCGTAACATATGACTTCATTAATTCGCTTTGGTTTCGTAAGAGAAGGAAGTTGGCCCCCACCTGCCCAAAAGTTGTGAAGCAGAAGTCCCTTGAAACCCTTCTTGAATATAACGACGTACATTCGACTGCACTTTAGGACAAAGCATCGCTTCGTTTGCATCACAATTTACTTCTCAGAACCGTAATTAAAGTTCCACTTTTCGTGCAGCAGGTATGGACTGCAGAAAAAAGAGTAGGGGGGCACAACTCTCCTAACAGCCAGACTGGTTTTCAAAGACCATCTATACATTGTTTGAACGTGCTTGCTGCCATGTTTTTTGTCACGACCAGCCTTCTGCTCGAAATTTATAATAAGCTCGCCAAAAGTGATTATTTATCTATGTTGAACCGTTCTCTTATAGGGCGTGCAGCTGTCTAACCGTTATAGTAGTTGAAGAAAGGGTAGAGAAGGTTCGACATTTTGCATGCAGTGTTTGAAGCGCTATTCAAGGTATCGCCCTTGCAAGCAGCTGGTAATTCGACTCATAAAAGAAATTAGATTCAGGAAAAACGGTATCCAGGCTCAAAGTAATATTCTATTGATTGTGATTGGACCTCTGATAATGTCTGAGACAGGGCGTGCAGTGGAAAAAAATAAGATATCTGAGGCAGAACGTAGTCAGAATGGTAGGACTTTCTAGGCAGCTGTATCCTCGCGAGAGGGTCAGTTATAAAGACTAGCATTTGACAGCCCATGCATTATCTTGCAGAGGAAATACAACTCTTAGATCACAACCAGATTTAACTTCATGTTCTTTGTTCCACTGTTAAACTTCTTGTTTGCAGTTGTGGTTGATAGGAGCTGCGAGGAAAGTTGTTGCGTCCGTCTGCACCGGAAACGGTGTCGATTTTCGAGGACATAATTTCTCTCTTTTTATTTCCACGGCAACTCTTTATGTATTTTTAAAAAGATTATGAACCCATCGCACCGTATTGCAGCGCAAATCGAGGTGCAAAAGTTGAGCCATAACTTTTCTCAAAGTCAAATTGCGCGCCTTTTCCCCTGCGCATAACTTTCATGTTTAGCGCCCTGTCTTCTGCGCAGACTCCATTCAATTACCCCACTACTGACTATAATGACGAGCAAATTGCCATTGTGGACTCGGGCTAAGGGCGGAGCCGCGATAGCATTGAGTTAAGAGGAGGGGCCACCGACGTAATAGGAATTACTCCTTCTGTATTTATAAAAGAATTATGATGAGTTTATCTTTAGGATATTTTAAATAGATGTTATAGGAAAACGAGGAGAAATTGTGATTACATTTTGTTCACAGTATGCGCTTTGTTGGAGTTGCTCTAGTGTTACATGTCAGGGATGCGGAGACTTCACGAAGGCAGCGTTTTACATGACCCTACGGTGCACGAAAACTCTTCAAAGGATATTCGCTATAATGCAATTTCTAAACCATTGTTAAATCTCTATGCCATCAATGTATATACATTCATATATCCAGCGGGGAAGTCAGAGCGTGCGTATTTCTTTATTCAGAAGGATGATGCTTATACGAGTACCTCAACATATTATTATATATTTTTATCTTTCGCCCAGCACTGTTTTGTTTGTATACGCTCAGAGCAGTCAATAACAAAACTATTGTAATATAAATAAAAACTGTTTCAATATTCCTAGATATCTATCTATATTCATAATGTGTTCTGCATCGCTAGGAGCCAACAGTACAGAGACGCGCTAGTGACTGGCTTTTGTATAGGAAACTTAAATGGGCTCAATTATTTTCGATTGAAATTTATTGATGTAAAAAAGTAAATATTGTCAACGAATACACATTTATATAAATGAAAACAGTCTTCATGGTTTGTAGATATTTTGCGAAATGAATATTATATACGACTGCGGGTCCGATATGCGGGTTTTGTTTACACCGGCGGCCGTGGCGGTGCAGTATAATTTACCGCTACCTCTTCTTCTAGACATCGTCGTGTCTATTTTTATCCTCACCACACACGACCCACACAAGCATACTGTCATCCTTTTAATATGTGTTTACTTACGAGGTGTTGTTATATATGCAAAGGGTTATTTAATTTTAAAATTATTTTTTTACATGCTACCTCCGAGGATCATCATGGAGCAGTGCGCGTTATAGATGCTACTATGAGCGCTACCGAAATCTGGCGCACCTGTCATCGGCATGAGTTGTATGTTGGCTACTTAACAAAGGCTAGGCACAGCCGTAAAAGGCAAGTGGACTAATGTTTTGTAAAGACTCCCAATTTCACGGTAAGCCAAGGGTATGGGGCAATTAACCACGTGATTTTAGTTTTTTTCTTTCAATATTTTATTTCTTCATCGTATATTAAAATATTATGCGGTGTTAACTGATACTATAATTGCATAATTTTAATAAGGTAGGTTGTTTTAAAAAATCACTGGGATGCTTGGCTGTTTAGATTTCAGTGAACCGGTGTTGACGCGTTTTCGTAATGGGTAATTATTTCGGATCAGTCTGATTCAAACTCCACGCAGTGCGTGTCAGTAGGCGTCATCCCTCGCCAAACGGGTCATTTACCTTTTAAAAACAGTGTGAAGAGCCTCCACGAAAACGGAAGCGTGCAAAAGCGCCCGGATCACATTCTCCGCTTACTTGGACGTATGTCCACAACCCAGGGGGTCTTCCGGTATAACTGGAAATGTGTAATTTTCCACGAATACCTGCTCGGGCTCGTTCTAATCTCACTCGTGGATCGGTCGGTCAGTTATTAATGCTTATTGCATGTGCAAATAGTCGCGCGTCGTATGACAAAATGCACGTGCATGTAAAATTGTTTTTAAAAAAACCTAATGTCTATTTGGTAGACATTTTCGATTAAGGTCTTTTCTCCATGCAAATAAAAAGAGGTTGCATCAGAAAATTATAATTACTCTGTCTACATTTGAGGTATACTGTAGACAGATTAATTTAGCAGAAAACAATATACAAACTAGTTAAATGCGCATGCATACAAGATAACAACTGTCATGCATATTCTTGCAATAACATCATTATTACTTAATTGTCTGAATGACTATCAGTGAATCAAGGTCATATCATTATTTACGATTGTATAAATACACAAACTGCATTTAGAATAAAGAGTTTTGCAACTTAACATAGTGTTGTATTACATTTTTGGATTTTTTTATTCTATTCTACACACATATATATTTTGTAGTCTCTTGTTGGTCGCTGAGCGATTGGTTATAACGTATATACACCGTATTAGTTTAGATGTTGATGTATAATAACGTATTTATATGCACTTACAAGTGCTTACAAGTGCGACTTTAATAAGATATCTGCCTGTCTGTCTGTCAAGTACAATGTATTACGCGGATAGGTCCACTATTAACACTGCATATTATATTAACATTAATTAATTAAATTAATTAGTTAATTAAAGGAACACAACATATAGTAGTCAGATATTCATAAACATATATAGCGTCACCGTATAAAATATCAACCTGCGCCCCACACACGCGCTATTGTCAAAGGGGGAAGAAAGGGGGGCAATCGGTGACCCTTCGTTTTGGCGTGACGTCACATACAGGTGCTAGCTCGAGCCTCGCAGTGTTGTTGATATCGCGGCATTGAAGTCCGGAGTCGTTGAAAAGGTACCTTTAAAACGAGCATTCGTTTATTTCTGTAATAAAACTAATAAAATCCCTTTTCTTTTTGACACATGTTTTTCTTTATCTAGGATTTTTCTCACTTTATAATGAGCATTTCGTATAACTGTTTCAATCAACAATCGAACCATTGGCTTTTCTTTCCCTCAGATTCCCGGAAGCAATATTGTTTCTAACTGCGATCGTAAAACTGGTTAAAAACATCAGATTTATTCAAATGCTGTTGCGTGTAGTTATATGACATCAAACGTATACAGCATGCAGATGTCTAGTCACCTACTCAAACAGTGAAATACAACTTGTAACATGTGAATGTACATGTCGTGAATCATTCCCATATAAAACATGTTTTTCTTCAACGTGTATTTAACCCCATTTAAAGTCTCTGTACATAATATACACGTCTTTAGGTCCTTTTCATGTACACACCGTTGAAAAAAAGGCGATCCGACAGAATAGCTAGTTTGTAAGTAAATGGTTATTTTGTAGCTATCGGAGACATTAAACCAACGCAAGGCGTGCAACCATTCATAGCGTACAATAGAACTAAGTCTTAAACGGACCATCACCGATCCCGTTACGACCTTCTGACAGCCTGGATAAGAGTTATCCCCTCTTGGCGAATCTCTCCTCTTTTGGGAGATAACAATATTACTTCAATAATAATTCAGTCGGCTTGTATAATATAGCGCATTCACAGAACGGGTGAATCTATTTAGCGTATAGCTGACATGAAACTAGGAAATGATCTCTTTTTACACGGCGTGGGTAATCCCTGCTATTTTCTGCGAGGCTACGCTTCGTGGTTTCTTACAAAGACATAGCTCAGCTTGAGTCCAAAGCTACTTGAGTTTTCTTCCATTTTTTTCTTTCTCTTTTTTTTTTTTTTTGCAACTGAATACAACCCTTCATTTTCATATATAAAGAAGTTTTCTTTTGGCAAAGCATGGTAATATTCTGTAAGGATGCTGGGACGATCTTTAGACATGCGCGAGTCTTAATCCACACAACACAGGACGAGCATGGGGCGCGCGTGTTTAAAAAGAAACCTCTGTGAAGGTAACAATGTACGACATTACCTCAGACCTCACCCCTAACCCCATCCCTTGGGATTCACCCACCCCGCCACGGATTCACCCACCCCGCCACGGCTGAGTTGCCATGGTCATCAAAATTTAATATTTTGAAGTAGAGGCTTTGAAATATGTTATCATTGTATAATAACTAATACATTCCAAATAAATGTTTCATAATTTCGAAGTCCCTGTGTTGCAAAGAATTCATGCAAGAGTATAATAAACTTTACAAAGTAGATATGTATAGGCTAATGGTAGATGTAATATTACAGTATACTGTACAATCATTCTTCGTATTTTTATTTCGTCCAAAATACTGGTTCAACATAGTACAGTATACTATATTTTGTATAGCATACCGGTATGAGTATACGTTCGAGCATATAGTTCGTACATCATTATTAATAATAATAATAATAATAATAATAAATATAATTATAATAATAATATTATTAATAATAATAATAATACATGTAATAACAAATATATATAATATTGTACTAGTAATTATTAATTCTGTTAATTATTTAAACAACATATTAATTTATTTATGTATTCATTAATTCATGTATATATATGTTACAGCGAATGTGTATAATCAGGGCATATGTATATTCCATGAAAATTTCAGTGAATCTGTATATTATCTGATAATATAAAAAGGCAATATTTGTATACACATTCACTGTACTCGTGTTTCATATAAGAAGTGACTAAATCGACATGTAGATAAAGATAGATGGATATTTTATGTAAGTGTCACTTTGTTTAAAAAATACACACACACACACACACACACACACACACACACACACACACACACACACACACACACACACACACACACAC
>JAUTCA010315699.1:0-18627 GCA_032362005.1 Nodopelta heminoda | reverse complement strand
CTGAACTCAAAACAAGCCTTGAAAGTGGTAAAAAGATAATCATCACTACTATTCAAAAGTTCCCATTTATCGTTGATGGTATAGCTGATTTGAGTGATAAACGATTTGCAATAATCATAGATGAAGCTCATAGTTCACAAAGTGGTTCTGCACATGATAATATGAATCGTGCAATGGGTAAAGATAGTGTGGAAGATGATACTTTAGATGCTCAAGATAAAATCTTAGAGATAATGAGAACAAGAAAGATGAAAGGTAATGCTTCTTATCTGGCTTTTACTGCAACACCAAAGCCAAATACATTAGAAAAGTTTGGAGTTGAACAAGAAGATGGTACTTTTGAACCATTTCATCTTTATAGTATGAAACAAGCTATAGAAGAAGGATTTATTTTAGATGTATTATCAAATTATACTACATATAAAAGCTACTATGAGATAGAGAAATCTATAGAGGACAATCCACTTTTTGATACTGCAAAAGCACAAAAAAAGCTAAGAGCTTATGTAGAAAGAAATGAGAGAACAATAACAACTAAAACAGATATTATCTTAGATCACTTTGTTAATAAAATAGTAAATACTAAAAAGCTAAAGGGCAAAGCAAAATCTATGGTAGTTACTCAAGATATTCAAACTGCTATTTTATATCATTTTGCGATAGTTGCTAAGTTAAAAGAATTAGGAAATCCATTTAAAACTATTATTGCATTTTCTGGTAAGAAAGAGGTAAAAGGTATTGAGTACACAGAAGATGAATTAAATGGTTTTGCTTCAAAAGATATAAGTGAAAAATTTGATACTGATGAGTATAGAATCCTAGTAGTTGCAAATAAATTTTTAACTGGATTTGATCAACCAAAACTTACATCAATGTATGTAGATAAAAAACTACAAGGTGTAATGGCTGTTCAGGCACTATCAAGGCTAAATAGATCAGCACCTAAGTTAGGTAAAAAAACTGAAGATCTGTTTGTGCTAGACTTTTTTAATAAAGTTGAAGATATAAAAGCTTCATTTGACCCTTTCTATACTGCTACTTCATTAAGTGAAGCTACAGATGTAAATGTACTGCATGAGCTAAAAGACTCACTAGATGGAGTAGGTGTGTATGAATGGCAAGAGGTAGCGAACTTCTGTGAAAAGTATTTTGATGGTGTAGAGGCTAGCCAATTGAGTCCTATTATAGATACTGCTGCCCAGCGATTTAATAATGAATTAGAATTAGAAGATGAAGCAAAAGCTGATTATAAAATCAAAGCAAAACAGTTTGTAAAGATATATGGACAAATGGCTTCTATTATGCCGTACGAGATGGTGAATTGGGAAAAATTATTTTGGTTCTTAAAGTTTTTAATACCAAAGTTGATTATTCAAGATAAAGACAAAGATATACTAGATGAGCTTTTAGAATCTGTTGATTTATCTACTTATGGGCTTGAGAGAGTAAAGCTTAATACTACTATATCGCTAGATGATAGTGAAACAGAACTTGAACCACAAAATCCAAATCCAAGAGGTGCTTTTGGTAGTGATGAAGATAAAGATCCTTTGGATGTTATTATCAATAGCTTCAACGAACGATGGTTTCAAGGTTGGGATGCAACACCCCAAGAACAAAGAGTACGATTTATAAATATGGCTCAAAAGATGAAAGAACATCCAGACTTTCAAAGTAAATATGTAGATAACCCTGATACCCATACAAGGGACTTAGCTTATGTGAAAATCTTTGATGAAGTTATGAATAAACAAAGACGAAATGAATTAGAACTTTATAAAAGAGTATCTCAAGATGATACTTTTAAGAGTGCTTTTCAAGATACGGTTAAGAGGTTGTTGTGTGCTTGGTAACAAAGTTAATTTTAAATTTTATATCATAGAAGGATAATAATTGTGAAAAAAATTGGATTACTAGGTGGTATGAGTTGGGAAAGTTCACTTAACTACTATAAAATTATAAATGAAGAGATAAAAAAACAATTAGGTGGATTGCATAGTGCAAAAATCATATTAAACAGTGTAGATTTTGAACCAATTGAAGAACTTCAACATAAAGGTGACTGGAAAGGTACTGCTGATATATTATCAAAAGAGGCAATAAATATTCAAAATGCTGGTGCAGATTTTATGCTAATCTGTACAAATACTATGCACAAAGTTGCACCTGAGATTGAAAAACATATCGATATACCTATTTTACATATTGCAGATGCAACTGCTGAAGTTTTACTAAAAGATGGTATTAAAAAAGTTGGACTTCTAGGAACTGCATTTACTATGCAACAAGATTTTTATAAAGGTAGATTAGAAAATAAATTTGGATTGGAGGTAATTGTTCCAAATTCAGATGATATTAAATCAGTACATGAAATCATTTATAATGAGCTTTGTTTAGGAGAGATTAATAACGATTCAAAAAATGAGTATCTAGCGATTATACATGACCTTGTAAATCATGGTGCTGAAGCTATTATCCTTGGATGTACAGAAATTGCAATGCTTGTAAATCAAGAAGATACAAATGTAAAATTATATGATACAACAACAATACATGCTTTAAAAGCAGTAGAATTTGCACTTAAATAGATAACTATATGGAATTTATACAAGAATTATCATCAAATTGGTACATTATACTAATCATAACAGCATTTTTAGCAGGATATGTTGATGCTATTGCTGGCGGTGGTGGTATGATACAAGCTCCTATGCTACTTCTAAGCGGGCTTTTCAAGATACGGTTAAGAGGTTGTTAAATGTATAAAACAATACTGTTTATGCTAATGTTTTTAATTAATTATTCTTGCTCTAGTGCAAAAGTTTCACAAGCAAAAAAAAATAAAAAACAAAAAATATTACTAATTGCTAAGCAAAATAAAAGCTATAAAAAAGATTACAAAACCATTATAAAAGCAGAGAATAAAGCAGATAAGCCAACCAAAAAATTAATGAAAGTTATTAGGAAAATGGTTGTTAATAAAATAGTGGTGAGAGGTGGTTGTTGGGATTTCCTTAACGCTGGATTTATAAAAGCTGGGTATCCTATAAAATCCAGAAAGACCGTTTTTAAATCTAAAAAGAAAGGTCCGTATATAAAAGTTTCTAAAGTTAAGACAGGAGATTGGTTGTATTTTATAAATTATTCTTATCATAAAGTAGGGCATAGCGGACTATTTATAGATTGGATAAATTACAATAAAAAAATAGGGCTGATTTTAAGTTATGCAGGGCAAAATAAAGCAGAGCCAGCAAGATATAGAGAGTATGATTTATCTAGTATCTATAATATAATCAGAATCAAATAGTAAGTTGAAAACAGATTGAAATTAGATTAAAAACAAATTAAAAAGGAAAATTATGAGTGAATTAGAATTTAGTTTAGACACCAAAGATAGTGATAGATTGCAATGTTTGCTTGGGAATTTGAATGAAAACCTAAGGTTTATTGAAGAAAGATTTTCAGTAAATATCTCAAACCGTAGCAATTTGTTCAAAATACAAGGAAAAGAAGAAAATATTGTAAAAGTTAGAAATGTTATAGATGACTTATACGCACAAACAAAAAATAAACAACCAATTGAAACAGAAGTGATAAACTTAAGTATAAATGATGCGAAATCAACTGTTACTCATGAAGTAATTGATAACGAAGTTATTATTCAAACTAGAAAAGGCACAATCCGTGGAAGAGGTGCTAATCAGCGAGCATATTTGAAAAGAATTTTCTCAAATGATGTAAATCTAGGTTTAGGTCCAGCTGGAACTGGGAAAACTTATCTAGCAGTTGCAAGTGCGGTTTCAATGCTTAGCAATGACCAAGTTAGACGAATAGTTTTGGTTAGACCTGCTGTTGAAGCAGGCGAAAGACTTGGATTTTTGCCTGGGGATTTGACACAAAAAGTAGATCCATATTTACGCCCACTTTATGATGGGCTTTATGAAATGCTTGGGGCGGAAAAAACAGTAAAACTTATTGAAAAAAATATCATAGAAGTAGCACCGCTTGCATTTATGCGTGGTAGAACTTTGTCTGATGCTTTTATAATTTTAGATGAAGCACAAAATACTACAGTTGAGCAAATGAAGATGTTCTTAACTAGAATTGGTTTTGGCTCAAAAGCAGTTGTTACAGGAGATTTGACCCAAACTGATTTACCCAAAGGAGTAAGGTCAGGGCTTAAAGATGCTTGCCATGTTCTTAAAAATATAAAAGGCGTTTCGTACACGAATTTTGAAACTAAAGATGTTGTCCGCCACCCATTAGTGCAACGAATAGTTGAGGCTTATGAGAAAAATGGTTAGTGCTTAAAAAATGAATCTAATATTTACTCAAGCAACAAAGAGTGATTTACCAGAATTAGTAAAAATGCTTGCTGATGATATTTTGGGTGAAAAAAGAGAGGAATATTCAAAACCCTTACAACAAAGTTATATTGATATATTTAATGTAATACAAAACGATGCGAATAATGAGTTGATAATAGTAAGGCAAGAAAGCAAAACTCAGATAATAGCAATGCTTCAAATAACATACATTCCATATTTAACCTACAAAGGTGGGTGGCGTTCGCTAATAGAAGGTGTTCGCGTACATAATGACTATCGTGGCAAAGGAATTGGAGAGGAGATTTTTAAATGGGCAATAGAGCAAGCAAGAAGTAAGCCTTGTGTAATGATTCAGCTTACTTCTGATAAAAAAAGGCAAGATGCAATTAAATTTTATAAAAAGTTAGGCTTTTCTGATAGCCATGAAGGTTTCAAAATGCTATTTGAAGTATAATAGCTTTACGCTTTAGCTTTTAGCCATTGGATAAAATATATTTATTTTGTTTTTGTGAAAAGGTATAAATTCAATAATCAAAAACCTCAAATAAAACTAAAAATAAGTTATAATTAATCGCTTCTAATTAATCACTAACCCAAAAGTAAAATATGACCGAACAAAACTCAGAACAAAAAAATTTAGATAATTCACAAGAAAATTCACAAGAAAATTCACAAGAAAGTTCACAAGAAAATTCACACAAAAATCAAAGTGAAAAAAATAGTGTAGGATTTATAAGTTTGGGCTGCCCTAAAGCTTTAGTAGATTCTGAGAGAATTCTTACTCAGCTAAGAACAGATGGTTATAATATTGTTAATTCTTATGAAAATGCAGGAATTGTAATTGTAAATACTTGTGGTTTTATAGACTCAGCAATTGCCGAATCACTTGATACTATAGGGGAAGCAATTGAAAAAAATGGTAAAGTTATTGTTACTGGCTGTTTGGGTAAATCTGATGACAAAATTTTGGCACTTCACCCCAAAGTTTTGGCAATTTCAGGACCTCAAGCCTATGAAGAAGTTATGGGGCATGTCCATAAACATTTACCAAAACCTGATGTAAATGAATTTATTGATTTAGTTCCACCACAGGGAGTTAAGCTAACACCAAGGCATTATGCTTATTTGAAAATTTCTGAGGGGTGTAATCATAGTTGTAGTTTTTGTATTATTCCTAGTTTGCGTGGTAAACATATTTCAAGACCTGCCAAAGATATTCTTCAAGAGGCAGAGCAGCTTGTAAAAGCAGGCGTTAAAGAGTTATTAATAGTTTCACAAGACACCAGTGCTTATGGGGTTGATTTAGGTTACAAAACAGAGTTTTATAATGGTCGCCCAGTGAAATCAAGACTAAAAGAGCTTTGTCAAGAGTTAGCCAAGCTAGATGTTTGGGTCAGATTACATTATATTTACCCTTACCCAAATGTTGATGAGCTATTACCGCTTATGGCTGATGGTAAGATATTACCTTATTTAGATATTCCTTTTCAGCATGCAAATTATGAAGTTTTAAAACAAATGAAACGCCCAGCATATAATGAAAAAATAATTCAAAGAATAAAAAACTGGCGTGAAATATGTCCAGATATTGCAATTCGTTCAACTTTTATAGTTGGGTTTCCAGGAGAAACTGATGAGCAATTTCAAGAGCTTCTTGATTTCTTAGATGAAATGAAACTTGATAGGGTAGGGGCTTTTGCTTATTCTGATGTTGAGGGAGCAGCTTCAAATAACTTACCCAACCAAATTCCAGAAGATATAAAACAACAACGATTAGAGCAATTAATGAAGCTTTCTGCACAAATAAGTGAATCTAAGCTTAAAGATAAAATCGGTACAATGTGTCCAGTTATAATTGATGAGGTTTTAGACGATAATAAAGCAATCGCTAGAACTGCTTATGATGCTCCTGAAATTGATGGCGTTGTGCATATTAGTAATATTGATGGAGTGAATCTTGGTGAAATTATTCATGTGGAAATTATAGATTCTAATGAATATGACTTATTTGCGGAGGGTTAATTTATGAGTTTTAATAATCTAAAAAATTTGAAAGTAAGTGAAAAAGCAAGACTTTGGATAGTAGCTTCTCCAAGTGGTGGCGGGAAAACTTCTTTGGTGGAAAGGTTAATTGAAGAAACTCCCAAAGTAACCCGCTCAATCTCTTTTACAACTAGAAAACAACGAGATGGCGAAGTTGATGGTGTTGATTATAACTTTGTTAGTAAAGAAAACTTTCAACAACTTATTGATAATAATGAAATGCTTGAATATGAACAGGTTTTTGGTAATTATTATGGAACAAGCCTTTCTTTTATAAATGAATTTTTAGATTTAGGAAATGATGTTATTTTGACAATAGATTGGCAAGGTTCTCAACAGGTTAGAGAGAAATTGAAAGATACAAAAAGTATATTTATAATTCCACCAAGTATTGAAGCTTTGGAAAAACGCCTAAACAAACGCGGACAGGATAACCAAGAAATAATCAATGCAAGAATGGCTGAGGCAAAAGAACAAATTTCTCACTATAATGAATTTGATTATATAGTTTTAAATGATGATTTTGAAACTGCAGCCAAAGAATTACACCAAATAATTTTAGCAGATAGATTACAGGTTAAACGTCAGCAAATATTACGCAAAAATCTATTAGACAGTTTAACTAATTAATACATTAACTAATCAATATATTAATAACCAAATAAAGCCAGTATTATGAAACTAATTATTTTAGATAGAGATGGAGTTATAAATAAAGATTTGATTGGTCAATATGTTGATTGTGCTGATAAATTTGAGTTTATAGATGGAAGTATTTTGGCAATAGCTAAATTAAAAAAGGCAGGTTTTAAAGTAGCAATAGCTACAAATCAAGCAGGAATTGCTAAAGGAATTTATACACATGAAGATTTGGCAAAAATACACAACAAAATGCTTAGTATTTTAAGGGAAAATCAAGCAGATATTGATAGAATTATATATTGTGATAGTAAAGATAACAACCACCCATGGAAAAAACCAAACGCAGGTATGCTTTTAGAAATTTTAAAAGAATATCCAGACCATAAAAAACCAGTTTGTTTTATTGGCGATATGGTTAGAGATAATCAAGCAGCGATTGCAGCGAATTGCAAACCAATATTATTACGCACAGGAAATGGTAAAAAGCAACAGTTTGAAATTCCTCAGAATATAGAGAGTGAAATTGAAATTTTTGATGATTTACTTCAAGCTGTAAACAAAATATTAGAAAAGGAAAATAAATGATAGTTCTTGGAATAGAAAGCTCTTGCGATGAAACAGGGGTTGCATTATACGATACAGAAAAAGGTGAATTAGCACATCATATTTACAGCCAAATAATGTTGCATAGAAAGTATGGTGGAGTAGTTCCTGAGCTTGCTTCTCGTGATCATATTAACCGTTGCATTGGGTTGATTGATGATTGTATAAAAGACGCTAAAATAGAAAAAAAAGATATTTCAGTAGTAGCTCATACAGCAGGTCCAGGTTTACTTGGAGCCTTGTTAAGTGGTTCTTGTATTGCAAAATCACTTGCTTTTTCCTTAGGAATTCCAAGTCTTGAAATTCATCATATGGAAGGGCATTTATTAGCTGCTCTTTTGGACAAAAACAACCCTCCAAGTTTTCCATTTTTATCTTTGCTAGTTTCGGGTGGGCATACAATGCTAATTAGAGTTAAAGCAATTGGAAGTTATGAAGTGTTAGGAACAACGCTTGATGACGCCGTTGGTGAAGCGTTTGATAAAACCGCAAAATTGTTAGGTTTGCCTTACCCAGGTGGAATTGAGTTAGAAAAATTAGCAGAAAATGGAAACCCAAATTCCTTTGAATTATCACGCCCAATGATGACAAAACCAGGTTTGAATTTCAGCTTTAGTGGTTTAAAAACACAAGTTAGGTTATTAATTGAAAGTAATAACGAAGATAAATATGCAGATATTGCAGCATCTTTTCAAGAGGCAGCTATTGATACTCTTTATTTGAAATGCAGGCGCGCGATCAGGCAAAATAAATATCAAAGTTTAGTGGTTGCAGGTGGTGTGGCGGCTAATAAATTACTAAGGGTTAAGCTAGAAAAATTATGTAAAGATAATAATATTAGTTTTCATATTCCAGAACATAAACTTTGCACAGATAATGGGCTTATGATTGCTTATGCTGGTGCGATTAGAATAAAACAAGCTAAAAGAAACTACTCAATAAATTGCAAATCTCGCTGGGATTTGTCTGAATTAGTTAAGGTTGATTAGAGATTGTTTTGCATATTATATTTATAAAACAATCAATCTAAGTTTTCACTTCCTGTAATCATTGCTAACGGTAAAAATTACTTAAACCACTAGCAAGCTTATAACAAAAAGCATTTAAAAAAATAATGTTTTGAATAAAAATAGGACAAATCTATTTTAGAATGTTAATTAATGCTAAAATAACAATTTTATACATAAAAACCATAAATTTCAGAAAAAGACAAATAAATGAAAAAAACAGATAAAATAATTATAGCTTTGGCTAAAGGACGAATTTTAAAAGAAATCTTACCTCTTTTTCAAAAAGCAGGTATTTATCCCAAAGAAGATTTAGACACAACAAGAAAGTTAATGATAGAAACAAATCACCCAGAAATAACTTTTCTAATTGTGCGAGCAACTGACGCACCAACTTATGTTCAGTATGGTGTTGCTGATTTGGGTATTTGTGGAAAAGACACACTTATTGAGCATGGTTACGAAGGAATTTGCGAAATGTTAGATTTACGCATTGCAAAGTGTAATTTAATGACCGCGGTTATGAGCAATGTTGATGAGCTGCCTGCTAGTCGTGTAACAGTTGCTACCAAATATGTAAATAGTGCAAAACAATATTTTGCCAAAAAAGGAGTTTACGCAGATATAATAAAACTTTATGGCTCAGTTGAGTTGGCGCCTATGGTTGGGCTTTGTGATTGTATTGTTGACTTGGTTGATACAGGAAACACACTAAAAGCAAATGGTTTAAAAACACTAGATTTAGTAATGCCTGTAACCAGTCGTTTAATTGCAAGTAGAGTTTCCCTCAAAGTAAAAAATCAACAAATTAAAAAGCTAATATCAGACTTAGAAAGCGTGGTATAAGATGAAAATTAAACAAATAAAACAAGCAAGTAATGATAGTTTCTATAAAGACTTAAAGACTGCTGTTAATTTGAATACTGACTTTAATACAGAAGTGGAACAGGTGGTTTTTTCAGTTATTCAAAACATTAGAAAAGACGGTGATAAGGCTTTGTTAAATTACACTGCAAAATTTGATAAAAATAATTCAAATTTAGATGAATTAAAAATAAGTAAAGATGCTCTAAAAGATGCGTGGGAAAATATCAGCAAAGAGCAGCAAGAAGCTTTAGAGATTGCAAAAACTAGAATTACAAAATATGCACAAAAACAAAAATTAGAAGGTTTTGAAATAATAGAACAAGACCATAATGGCATAGGTAAAAGTATTTTAGGGCAAAAAATAACAGCAATGGATAGTGTTGGGCTTTATGTTCCTGGTGGAACAGCAGCTTATCCATCTTCGGTTCTAATGAATGCAATCCCTGCAAAAGTTGCTGGCGTTAAACGCTTAGTTATGGTTTCTCCTGCGATGAATGGAAAGCTAAACAAACAGGTTTTGGCGGCGGCTTATTTATGTGAAATTGATGAGTTTTATGCAATTGGAGGCGCACAAGCAATCGCAACTTTAGCTTATGGAACGCAAACTATAAAACCTGTTAATAAGATCGTTGGTCCTGGTAATATTTATGTTGCAACAGCAAAAAAGCAAGTTTTTGGAAAAGTAGCTATTGATATGATTGCAGGACCTTCTGAAATTGCAATAATTTCTGATGGAAATTGTAATCCTAAATGGGTGGCTGCTGATATGTTTTCTCAAGCTGAGCATGATGAAAATGCACAATCAATTTTAATAACTAATTGTGAAACTCATGCAAAAGAAGTAATTGAAAATATGACAGAAATCTTAAAAACAATGCCACGAAAAGAAATAATAGAAAAATCAATAGAATCAAGAGGAGTTATTGTTTTAGTTGAAACTATTAACGATGCAGTTAGTGTTGCAAATTTTATTGCTCCAGAGCATTTAGAAATTTTAACCAAAGATGCTACAGAAGTTTCCAGTCAAGTAAAACACGCTGGAGCGATTTTTATTGGTAATTATAGTTGTGAGGCTTTTGGGGATTATTTAGCAGGTCCAAATCATGTTTTACCAACTTCAGGAAGTGCGAAATTTTCTTCTCCATTGGGTGTTTATGACTTTCAAAAACGCACAAGTATAATTAATTTGAGCCAAGCCAAAGCAAGTGAATTAGCAAAGTATGCAACAATTAGTGCAAATAGTGAGGGTTTGTTTGCTCACGAATTATCTGCTGAGCTTAGAAAGAAATAACCAATTTATAGATAAACTATTTAGAAAATAAGTGTAAAAACAATGAATAAATTATTTACAAAAAAAGTTCAATCAATGCAGGTTTATGATATTCCAGATAGTAGTGGTTTGATTAAATTAGACGCTATGGAGATGCCTTATTTATTACCAAAAGAAAAAAGATTAGAGCTAGCAAATAAACTCACAAACTTAGAAATAAACCGTTATCCAAACCCTGAGCCTTTGGTGTTAATTGATAAAATCAAGAAAACTTTAAATTTGCCAAATGCTCAAGAAAGTAACTTAGATATTATTTTAGGAAATGGTTCTGACGAATTAATTAGTATTATTTTATTAGCTCTTTCAAATCCAAAAGCAGTTGTTTTATCAGCAACACCAAGTTTTGTTATGTATCAGCAAACCTCTGAACTACTTGGTATGAAATTTGTTGGTATTGATTTGAATGATGATTTTTCAATTAATTTAGAAGATTTTTTGGATGCAATAAAAACTCAAAATCCTGCTTTAATATTTTTATCATACCCAAACAATCCAACAGGAAATTCTTGGAATAAAGCAGAAATAGAGCAAATTATACAAGCAACAAATGGGTTTGTAGTACTTGATGAAGCTTATAACGCTTTTGCTGATGATAGTAGTTTGAACTTGGTTGAAAAGTATGAAAATGCAATTTTATTAAGAACATTTTCAAAAGTTGGATTAGCAGGTATTAGGTTAGGATTTATGGCTTGTCACAAGAAATACGCTAAACAATTTAATAAAGCTAGACCTCCTTATAATACTAATGTTTTATCTCAAAAAGTTGTTGATTTCACTTTAGATAATTTAGATATAATTGAGCAAAATGTTCAGCTTATAAAATTAGAAAAAGAAAGTTTGTTAAACTTCTTGAATAAAATACCAAATACTAAAACTTTTAATACACAAACTAATTTCTTGTTGTTTAAGGTTGATAATTCAGAAGGAATTTTCCAAAGGCTAAGAGATGAATTTAAAATATTGGTTAAAGATCTTAACTCTCATCATAAATTATTAGAAAATACTTTACGAATTACAATTGGTGCAAAAGAAGAAAATAATATTCTAAAAAATGCTCTTAATGAAATATTTAATTTAACTTAGCTATAATATTATGGATAAAATATTTATAATAATCCCTGCTGCTGGAGTTGGACAGCGAATGAATATGGATGTTTCTAAGCAGTTTATAAGTATTGGTGGAAAAACAATTTTAGAGAAAAGCATTGATAAAATAATGAGCTGGGCACAAACTTACAATCATAAAATAAATATAATTTTAAGCCTTGGGGATAATGTGAATTGTGATTTTGAGTATGAAAATATTACAATTTGCAAAGGTGGTAAAACCAGAACTCAATCAATTATAAATGCAATAAATACAATAAAGCTAATTGATAAGCCTTGTAAAAATGATTGGGTTATTTCACACGATGCAGTTCGCCCTTTTCTTAGTATCAAAGATATTCAAAGACTTTGGCAAAATTGTAAAGATGATAAAGTTGGTGGAATTCTTGCAGAAAAAGTTTCAAGTACTGTAAAGTTGGCAAACTTAAATAATAATAAAATAGAAATTAAAGAAACGCTAAATCGTGAAGAATTATATTTGGCACAAACACCACAAATGTTTCGTTATGAAATATTGAAAAATGCACTAGCAAAATTTAACACAAAGAAAGTAACTGATGAATCATCAGCTGTGGAAATGTTTGGTTTACAACCTAAAATAGTTATTTCTAAATATAATAATACTAAAATAACAACTGCTAAAGACTTAGAGTTATTTGGTGAAAATAATATAAACAACATAAATAATTCAAAATGAAATACTTAATTTATAAAGAATGGATACTTGCAATTAGGAAATTATTTGAGGTTTTATTACCTATTTTCTTTCTGTTGATTTTAATTACTATTTTCCCTGTTGCAATTGGACCTGATACTAAATTATTAGCAAAACTTGCTCCTGCGATTATTTGGGTTGGGATTTTACTATCAATACTTCTTTCAAGTGAGAAATTATATAAAAGTGATTTTGAAGACGGAAGTTTGGAACAACTTTATTTATCTGGTCATAGTAAATTAGGTGCTATTTATATTAAATTATTAGTGCAATGGGCATTACAAATACTCCCAATTATTGCTGCAACTCCTTTATTAGCTGTGTTTTATGGAATTTCATTTGATACATTTTTGATTTTGGCTTTTACATTATTAATCACCAGTCCAACTCTTCTTTTGTTAGCTATGCTTGGCTCTAGCATTACCCTTGCAATAAGTAGAGGTAGTTTAATTTTAATTTTAATAATTTTACCTTTTTATATACCAATACTCATTTTTGCAATCTCAGCAATTACTGATTATGTAAATGGCCATCAATTTATAGGGCAAATAGCAATACTAGGGTTATTCTTAATAGGATCTTTATTTATTATTCCTTTTGCAATAAATGCTTCTATCAAAGTATCTTTGGCAGAAAGTTAGAGGGATAATTAGGCTTTTATTAATATTTATAATAAGTTTATTTGTAATTTTTTGTGCAAATAACTCTGCTGTTGTGAAATAAATAGCTATAAAAATAGAGACTGAAAAACAATATAATAGAGCAGTTGAAGTGAAGGGAATATGGCTCAAAATTTATAAATTTTTGAATAAAAAATATAAAAATCAGCTGCAATGACTTTGTATTATTGAGGACTCAGAGGGAAATAGAATATTTAATTTGTTATTGAACAATCTTTCCATTTCATCAAGCAAAGATTTAATTCCTTGTTCTAGTTGTATGGGACGGGATGACTTTTTAGAGATTTATGATAATGAAGACTCTTTTTCTATTACTACGGGGAATTCAAGTATTGTTATTGAAAAAAGTCCTACCTGTTACCCAATTAAAGAAGTGAGTGCTATCAGAAAGTTTACTGATGAAGAAGGTTTGTATATTAATCCTACTAGAGAAGTAAAAACTACAAGAGATTCCTTTGGGAAAATTTGCCTTGCAGATTATGATAAAAAGAAAGAAATAATAAATAAGTTAATATCAATAACTAATAAAGAAATTGATGATGTCTATAGAAAACTCCACAAAAATATTATTCAAAATAAAAATACTATTGATGTAAATACCTTGGAAAAATTCACTTCTGTATCACATGGAGCAGGTTTAACAAAAAACTCTTACCATGAGCTAATGAATGCCAACTCTATTATGATAAAAAGGAAGCTAAATACTCTATCTAATGAGACATTAGGGCAGGTAAGTGAATATTTTTTGATTGGTAAGGTCGTTGCTAAAACACACCTTTACAAATCCCGCAACAAAAAAACAAAAATGTACCTAATCAAAGGCGATAGACCTTAAGCCAAAAGCAGAAATAAATCAAAAGCAAGAAAAAGAAAAAAATAGAACCAAGTGATGTGAGTTCTGTACAAACTGATAGGTTAATAAACAACAAAGAAAACTTTGTTAGAGTTATTCCGCCAAAAAATTATGACTTTGAATTACCTGATAGTAATGTTAAAACAACATCTTATAAAAGTGGTGATTTTAATGCTGATGGAAAAGAAGATGTATTGGTTTATTTAGGTGCTTGTGGAACTGGAGGTTGTATGTATAGTTTATTTCTAAATCAGTACGATAATTTTTACAAATTAGTTTTTATGGATTATTTGAAAAATTTTGAATTTAAAGTAGAGAAAAATGGGCTATGGACTATTGTATCAGAAGAATTTGAACCTTATAACCCTAAAATTCAAATGACTGTTTTTAAGTTTGATAAGAATAAATATGAATATAAAGTAGATGCGGAATTTATTATTAAAGGTGAGTGAAATATTATGGTATATCAAAAAGTAGATTAGGCTTGGTTGTTACTGCAGTATTTTTACAAAAGCAATAGTTATGAAATTCAACAGGTTGCTTTGATTTTATTGCTATTGAAATTATTTGCTGCTTGTTTAGGAAGTTTGTTTTATATATTGAAACATTTAAGCTATTTTTTGTTGTTATTTTATTGTTTTTCAATGATATATTCGGCAGTTTTCGCATACCAAAAACAGATTTACCTTGTTGTTTTATGATTGCTTCTTTTACTGTCCAATAAGCCCAAAATCTTTCTAAGCTATTTTTTGAGTTTTCAATATTTTCAATTTCTGATTTATGGAAAAAGCTTTCAATTAAATTTGTATAATTTCTAGCTCTAATTTGTTCACAATCAATTCCGCATTCAGAATTTGCGAGAATTAGAAACACACTATTTTTGGAATGTGAAATATTAAAGTAGTAATTATTATTTAATAGAAAAGGTTTTCCTTGTAAATTATAACCAAGTTCGTAGCTATAACTCCCTGTCAATTCTTTTAGTGATATTGCAAGCAAAGCCCTGCTGGTTATGAATGTTTGCTTTCTATTCGCTGAAATATCCTCTAACTTTTTTTTATCAAATTTACTTAGATATTTTTCCAGTGATAATAATATTTTGGAGTCTGTTATTATTTGGCTATGTACTATTTTTGTTAATTTCATTATATTTATTTGGGTTTTTTGTTTTTTTGATTATAATACTGGTTGTTATATTTTAATACAAATTAAATGAGGTTACTTATGAAAAAAATAAATATGAAAATATTAGTTGCTGTTTTGTCAACTATTTCTCTAACTAGCTATTCTTTGGCAGCAGATAGAGTTTATCCTGAAGGAGAATTAGGCAGAATGGTTAAACTAGGAGAAGATATCCTAAATAAAACCGATACACACGAACTTACAAAAGATATGGTTGGCAATAAGCTAAATTGTAGGAGTTGTCATTTGGCTGGAACTGACGGAAAAGTTGGAACTAGAGATGCAATCGGAACTTTAGTCGGAACTGCAACATCTTTCCCTGCATTCTCAAAACGAGAAGGTACAATTCAAACTCTACAAAATAGAATAAATAACTGTTTTATGAGAAGTATGAATGGTAAAAGACCAATAGTTGATACAGAAGCAAGTTTGGCGATGGCTGCATATGTTACTTGGTTAAGTGAAGGAATGCCAATAACTATGAATGCAAGCAGACCAGTAAATCCAAAATATTCACAGTTTTGGGCTGACGGTGGTAAGAAATTTGCTGCAATTCAAGAAAAAGCAACTAATGAAAACTACAAAACAGGTAAAACATTATTTACAACAAAATGTTCATCTTGTCATGGTGCTAATGGTGCAGGGATGGCAACTTTCCCACCACTTTGGGGCAAAGACAAAGATGGAAACTGGCTTTCATATAATACTGGCGCTGGTATGAGTAAACTTAACAAATCTGCTGTTTGGATTCAACAAAATATGCCTTTTGGTCAAGGTGGAACTCTTACAGACCAAGAAGCTGCTGATGTAGCTTTGTATATTAATGCTCAAGAAAGAGCTGAGTTTGATTTGGCTAAAGGATTATTTCCTAAAGAAGAAATGGGGCATTACAATTCTAAAATTTCAGAAGAGAAACATAGCGTTGCAACTAACTTCAAAGCATTTGGCTTAGATATTAATGTGATAAAAGGCGAAAAAGCAAAAGTGGAAGAAGTTAAAAAAGAAGAACCAAAGAAAGAAGAAGTTAAAAAGTAAATAACAACTTAACTTTAAGGCTTTAGAAAAAGGCATAGGAAACTATGCCTTTTTTATTTGTTTTATTTATTTCATTCGTCTCTTTCTTACGGTGAAAAATAAAATATTACAAAATAATTATAAAACTTTATAATGAACAGCTAATATTAATTTTTAACAGTGTAACTAATTTTTCATATGAGTATTTTAAAAGTCCTAAGATTTCCAAACCCAAAACTAAGAAATAAAGCAAATCAAGTTTTACCATTTACTAATACTGAGAAAAATATAGTTTCTGATATGTTTGAAACTATGTATGCAGAAAATGGAGTTGGTTTAGCTGCTGTGCAAGTTGGAATATCATTAAGAATTATAGTAACCGACTGCTCCAAAAAAGATGAAAAATCGAATCCTATTGCTTTTGTAAATCCTGAAATAATAAAAACTTCTGATGAAGTTACTATTTCTGAAGAAGGTTGCTTATCAGTTCCTGAGATTTATGCAGATGTGGAACGCTCAAACTTTGTAACAATTAAAGCACTTGATAAAAATGGAAAAGAGTTTGTAATGGATTGTGAAGGGCTGCTTGCAATTTGTATTCAACACGAAATTGATCATTTAAATGGTAAACTTTTCATTGATTATTTATCAGCTGCCAAAAGAAATCTAATTCGTGGAAAAATGAAAAAGTTTGAAAAAAGACTTATAAAAGAAGCAAAAAAAGAAGCCACTAAAACAAAAGATAAAAAAGATAGCTAAATTAATTTTTTATTGCTTGTAAAACCTTTATTGCCTCAACAATAGGTCGGACGCTGTGAACTCTTATTATGGAGCAACCATTTAAAATAGAAACTATTGCTGCAGTTAGACTGGCATTTTCTCTTGGTAAATCATCGTTACCTAATATTTTACCCAAAGTTGACTTTCTTGAAATTCCCATAAGTACAGGATAATTTTCAGCAAATTCTGATATATTTTTTATTAAATTCATATTATTTTTTGCAGTTTTACCAAATCCAAAACCAGGGTCTAAAATAATTCTACTTTTAGAAATACCTAGTTCTTTGGCTTGTTTTGCCTGTAGCTCCAAAAAACTCTTAATATCAGTAACTAAGTTATTGTAAGTTGGATTGTTTTGCATATTTTTTGGAGTTCCTTGCATATGCATAATACAAATAGCAGGGTTGTATTTTGCTATAAGCTCCAATGATTTATCATTAAACCCAGTTACATCGTTAATTATATCAACTCCCAAATCTAGGGTTTGTTGCATAACTTTTAACTTGCTTGTATCAACAGAAATACATATTTTAAAATTATTCTTTATTTCTTTTATAATAGGAATAACCCTTTGCAACTCCTGCGTAACTGTAATTTTTTTTGCGTTTGGCTTGGTTGATTCGCCACCAATGTCAATTATATCAGCACCTTGGCTTATCATTTCTTCACAATGCTTTAAGGCTTGCTTTATATTGTTGAATTTTCCGCCATCTGAAAAAGAGTCTGGAGTAACATTTAAAATACCCATAACTTTAGGCTTTGATAAATCTAGTTTAAAATTAGTTGTTTCTAGTTTCATTAGTTTTTGCAACTTCTATTTTTGGGTTAGAAATAGAGTTATAGCACCAACTTTTAAATACTCTTGAATTTCAAACAAATCACTTTTGGTTTCTTGATTATCATCTTCTGCAAAAGGCATGGATATTATTTGCTTAACATCCTTTATAAATTCCAATGAGCTTTCATCTGAAATTTTGCAGCTATCCTTACTAATTACAAATAAAAACCCTGAAGCCCAATCTCTTGTGCTCTGAGTTTCTTTTTTCACATCAGAGGATTCTATAACTAAGTTAAAATCTAGTCCAGAACTTGAAAGTTCTGATACAATTTGTTCCTTATATTCCTCCAATAAAGTAATATCTGCGACAATTCCAGAGAGTATTTCTAATTTGCTATTAAGGCAACTTAATGCCGTTAATGCACCGTGGATAAAGCTTTGTGAGAATTCCGCACTATTTTCTTTTGATAATTTATTCATTTTTATGCCGTTTGTTTTTTTTTTATGGTTTATTATTGTATAATTTAAAATACTTTAATCAATTATATTAATAATTATGGAAATAGAAAATACAAATTTAGAAAAAATAAACGAGTTAATGGGGAAAGTTTATTCTTTAAAAGAGCAATACGATACACTTAATAAAGAAATAACCGAACTTTATTCTAAAAAAACTAACTTAGAAACTAAACTTTCTA
>JAUTCA010315588.1:0-10000 GCA_032362005.1 Nodopelta heminoda | reverse complement strand
CAAGCGCAATTAGTCTCAGATAGAAATTCGTTTGTCCATTATCCAGGTCTATCAACTGTGATATTATGCCTTTAATACTGTATTCGTTTTTATTTTTTAAACACTTTTTCAATGAATAATGGAACTTTAATTATTCTGCCACAGTTAGCAAATATTTGTATCAGAATATTTTGATTGATTTATTGCTTAACATCATTGTGGAAATGTTTCACCCATGCATATATTTGATGCAAATCTTGCCGTCTGTCTGTCCCCAGGTGAGCGGCCGTACATCTGTGGGGCCTGCGGCGTGCAGTACAGCCAGAGCCATAGCCTCAAGTCCCACATCATCAACAAGCACGATGGCATCATGTCCTTCTACATCAAGGAGAAGCGGAACCGCACACCACGTGGCATCAGCTACCTGGCGTCACACTGCACCACAGACTTCAAGATGCCAACGCCGCCCATCATGTCGCCGCACATGCAGCTGCAGCCCAGCCTCGACCTCTCTGCCAAGACCCTGGACCTGAAGGGTGTGCTGGATAACATGGCTGCTCAAGCACTTCCTGTCATCAAGTCGAGTTCGCACATCGCCATGAATGGCCATGCCTCGCCACACTACGCTGACCTGCCCCACAACCGCAGTCCTGGCTCAATGCCCCAAACACCCACCAACGGACACATCCCTGGGGGTGGCTACTACACACCGCAGTCGTTCCTCACTGGAGGCACTCCGTCGCTGATGACCCCCCCTTCCTCCAACAACAACAACAACAATAACAACAACAACAACAGCATGTCGCAGATCGAGGAGGCGTGCGGGGCCATCGACCTCAGCAAGAAGTCCAACCTGAAGCAGGAGGTGCTGGTCAAGTCGTTCCATGACAAGCTGGGTCACTGCTTTCACGACAACAAGGCCACCTGCGGCAACTGCATGCACGGCGCCAAGCTCCGCATGCTGCGGCTCAACGTGGTCCGCATGCTGAGCATCCTGGTGCCCAACCTCAACTTTGAGGAGAAGGGGATCAGTGCAGACAGTGATTCCGTGGATGAGCTGCTACAGGATGTCATCGAGAGCAACACCCATGAGGAGGACATGGCCGAGTAGATGTCAGCCGGCTTCATCCAACCGTGCAAGTAAAGTGTGCGGTACCATGCCATTTCCTTCATTCAACTCTTGCAAGTAAATATGTGCGATATTACTTCATTCAACCCTTCAGCTGTCAACCTCGCTGAATATAGTCTGTGATGGACCATCAGAGACATGACCTTGACCTTGCAAAATATCAGAGCGTTAAGAAAATGGGGAGAGAACTCTGGATTGCAGTGCTAAAGGAATGGAGAGTTGAAGGGTTGACACGTACGCCATGCCACATGGCCACGGTTTCAGTCACACAAGAAAGACGCTTGTTAGAGTTTTCCCAATCAAAGTGCTGTATGTTATTTTGTCACAACTGTCTCCTGAGGGCAAACAGCCTGTCTACTGCTTGGGTTTCGGAGCCTCATTCTGAGCGTGCAATATCCCGCAAAGGTCACAAAACCTTTGATCTGATTTCATCAGTAATAACTGTGCTCATGTTGTCAAATAACCCCCCACTCCCAAATCCCCCCATCCCCCATCCCCCATCCCCCATCCTCATCACACTGTGCTGTACACGCGTTCAACAGGCACGACCAAGGGGAAACATATCTAACAGCCATATCCCGTCATATGACAAAGATAATATCATGTTGTGTCATCTACCCTATATATAAAACATACTTATATATATACATATATACATATTGTGTGTTCACTTTTGAACGTACATCAGTGTCACAAAGGCTTGGATCAAGATTGAGTATTTTGATAAGTATCAAAGTATTATTGCTATTTTGGGACATTCACATATCCATTCCTATGTTTTTGTGGCTTTTAGGCCAATCATAGTTGTCACACTGACTGTTAGTGTTACCATGACAACTGTTGTTTGCCATTTCGGTTTCATCGTCATTGTTTATTTCATCCAATCTGAGCAAGGCATTCCTGTTCATCCAATAAGAAATCAGATACCATTCTAAATGATTGAAGCATTCCAATTGATCTTGCACAAAACCAAAGTTGTAAATGTTGGTATGATGATTGTTTTATTCTATATAATTATTGTCCATGGTGTACATTTCTTATTAAACTAATGACAGCATTGTATTATTTCCATGCCCAAACCCACCCTACTCCACACGCACCCACCCAATACCCAAACTTGTCTGCAGTATGACCGGAATCATGTGAGGTTCCTCTTTTCTCTCCCACCACCTGCTGCTGTTTCCCTGCTAAATGCAAAACTAAAAAAGCAATATTCACCAAGCCCTATCTTGTACCCATTTGCAGCATTGTCCCATCTTGTGACCGTGATGCCCCCTACCCCACCACTCACCTACCAGGATGTGAACAGTTGTTCTTGTGCCCTTATACAGAGGACGTCAAAGTCTGTGACTAATCATGGTTGTGAGATTAGCCTCTAGGTGTAGGTACTAGGACCCGTAGCTCTCGTCTCGTGGATAGTAGTCTCTGTGGTAGACTTAGCCTTGACCTTGTTGAAATGTCCTTGACCTTCCTATCCTGTCCTAAGCAATAATGACAGAAGGTGCAGCTGATATTTGATTGCAAACCAGAGAAAAATCTCTTAAAAGATTTTCCTATTTCAACTGCTAGCAAAGTTAATTATATTTTTATAATCTATGTATGTGCCCCAAGATGACTGTATATTCATTCCCCTGTATGTCTTCCGTCTAGGAAAAAGGGGCCCTATTCGGGCTGAGGTTTCCATGGACACGACCAGCAATTTAATGGTTACCTAGCAACCAGGGTTGTGAGAATTTATCCGCCTTGTGTTCACACTGCTACACGCAGTCTAAGTTGAATCTTGTCCTTGCGACCTATTGGAGGTCGCACTGATCACACGTGCTTATTTTAAAAGTTTGATATGTGGAAATAGCTTTAACGTTAGTTTTAAAAAATCCCCCTTGTATTGTCTACTGTCGTACTTGTGGAAGGCCATCCAATCCAAATGTCATGTCATGGCGTATTCGTGGCATATTTTAGTGCTCCATCATTATTATATTTTGATGGCAATCCACCTACATATTCCACTAAGGTCATTTGTTAATTTGTTGACATGAATTCTAAGTGTTCATCAAGTTTCTGTGCTAGTCGTTTCACTGCACCCCCCCTGCCCCCACCCGTCATCCCATACCACGCCCCGCACCGCACCACCCTCCATTCATCACCTATGTATTGCTGTCATTTTGTTAGTCACGTCGTCATTCAAATGTTTTCCCCACCCCTCCCAGTGTTATTTGGTGCCCCAGATAGCATACCGGTGCTCTCGCCTCGTTGGTTGATTTGTTGCGTCTCTGGTTGGTCACACACACACACACACACACACACACACACACACACACACACACACACCTAGCTTAACCACACAAAAAAGGTAGGAATCATATTACATTTTGCTATATATTAGTATTCATCACTGCTCATTACTTTTCTTTTGTTTACACTAAATCATGTTTAGGAAATGCAGAGGTGGCAGTCTGTTTTTGGATGCACCTCATTCAGTCTTCTCTTTGTGCTCATGCTACCTTGTGTTCAGAGATTGGGTATCTCAATTACCACACTTCGTCATAGAGCAGATTAAAACAGATACTGTATTCTAATGCCAATATTTTACTTCATTTTTTTTCCCCAAAAAAGGTGGGTTTAGGTCACCATCACACATTTCATAAATTGAACTTAATGATACGAAGCAATATTCACATATTTTTTACACTTTTGTTTTGTGTCATATTCATGAAAGGGGAAAGTTTATAACAGATACATTAAGATAGCCATCACTACCACTGATGATCAAATTATCAAAATCTCAGTTCCAGTGCCCAAATATTCATTGAATCACCTTTTGTTGTTTACACTTACAGTAATGAAAAGTCACAATATTATCATTACTATTGCAAAAAGTGATGTTATGTCATGCCTATCCCACCATAGAACAAAATGTTATTATCAAAAATGTTTAGGGCATTTTGAAAGCTTCATACTCTGAATGTTTACTTGGTTGTGAAAGAGGTGAAGAAAATAGGACAAAGTTGTCCAAAACCACAGACCAGACCAAAGATGGTGGTTCTCTTAAATATTTCTCACACACTTGTATATGTAATATACCTTCATCATCCCCCAACACATCATTGTACTTACTGATCCAAGGGAATCCAGTCTACTTAATGAGCTGTATATTTATGAGTATTTGCTCTTTTGAGCATTTTTTATATTAACCCATTGTATGCTAGCTTCCATACAACTTGTTTACGCTGACAAATTGTTTTCTTGTTTGCTGACCCGAATCTTCTGGTGACCAACCGAAGGCCGTTTTCATATATGTCATCAAGAGTTGTTACTTGTTTGTATATTCTGTCTTTTTATTTGAATATATGTATGGAATGTTTTTAGTCAGATATACATTGTTTTTGATTTTTGTCGAACTCAAAAGTTATTAGACCTATATAATCCTGCTACTGTTTTGGTGCGTCCATTTTCGTGCTGCTGCACAAAGAAAACATGTAACATGGAGAAACCTTTTTGCGTTGAGATAATCAAACAGTAATCCCATTTCAAACATTGCAGATCAGTTTTCTTTGTTAATATTGTTGTTGGCCGACTGAGACAGAATTCAGAGCTACTAGTATGTTATTGATTTCAACATATTTTATTGACATACATTCAATGGGATTAGACAGAAGCGTAAACACTTATCTCGGTCCTGTCCCTGAGTATGTTATTGAGACATATGACATCAATCTTAACAGTAGCAGGGTTATAACGGTGGCACAGGTCACACATTGACGAGGAAATCCCCGCCATATTGTTTGGTCATTTTATAGCCAAGTTGACCATATTCTTTTTGGAGATATTTTTGTTAGTCTATATTTTTGTTAGCGAACCAGGATTATGAAAAGTGAGGTGTGCAATTTGTTCTCACAAAAACCGGTTAATGTGTTCGTTGAACCAATCTAGTCTTATGGATACCAAAATCACGGTATCCATCTATTCATCATCACATCTCAATATTCATTCTGGTTTGCAGGCAGTTATCTCCCTTTGTAGATTGTGTGAAATGCTTTATGTAGAATTGTTACATTATTTTTGCTTCCATATTGGCAAATGATGTATCAATCTGTTTTCGGTAACATATTACTGTTTCAGCCATTCATCAAAGGGCAGACAACTGTTGTGTATATCAGGTATTAGTTGTAATGGCCATATCATTGTCACACATTCCTATTATTCTTTTTTTTCTTTTCTACCCCCAACCATCCACTTATTCACTACTGCCAATATTCCACAGCCGTTATGACATTGAGTTTTTTTTCTTTCTGTTTTCATGATGTAAAGTGTGTGTCTGTGTAGTATGCATGTGTGTTAACCCTACATATATTGAACATGTGAATTTAACCCCACCTATCTTGAATATGTAGTTTTGTTGTACCACCCGATAGCCCATCCACGTATCAAATTTATTGTCGCACTGTGTCAAAAGGTATTTTAAAAATGATGTAACATGTCTTATTCCCACCAAAATTCAGCCTTAAAATTGTTTCATTGGTGTGTTTTTCTTTGTGAATTTTTAATAAGCGAAACACGACTGACCTTCTGCCTGGCTTAAAGTGTTACCTACTTCCAAGAACTATTTTACTGCTGATTGATAGGACGTTCTCGTGGAATATTTCCGAGGCCAGTTTATCGAAGTCTTGTCCGCGATGATGCGGACACAGTCCACTCACTTCGAGCGAAGTTGGCATTTTTACAGCATTTTTGGCCAGGCAGATGGTCACTGTATGGTATCAAGACTAGGCTCAAAGTCTGTCTGAGAACTACTTTAAGAATGTAATATTGTGGCTACAAGCACATGACTACAATGGATGCAAATTATGACGCAATCTGATATTTTCCTTCTGCAATATATTACATATGTTATGGACGTGGTATGTTGGACGTCCAGGTTAAGACACAAGGGAAATAACCAGTCTATTTTCATTGTTGTCGTCAACAGTTTTGTGTAAAGTTATTGTTTTTAGTTGAAGGGTATTCTTTTGAGTATTTTCCAACACAATAAGCAATATTTTCTATGGTTCCGTTGTTTTCATTTCCACTGTTGAGAACACATGAGAGCACTACCGGTATTTTAAGGGGGAAATTTAAACCCGTAATCAGGACTTGTTGGTTATTTTCATGGAGAATTATTTAACGTTAATTTCAAAGGCAGTTTTAGAAGAATTTGTACTAAGTTTTGCTCATATGAAATTATCTTCTTTTGAGGGGGTGGGTATATTTTGATTGAATACCGGTACTTATTTTCACAAATTAATCAAATTGAGTGACTATTCTTTGAGAAATGGACCGTTCTCCATATGATATTGCCCATCGACTTCCTCTCTCCCAGTGTGCGAGTTCTTCCATATGTGCATGCAATGTTTGCACACTTGTGTCTAAACCAGGACAGTCGAGACGGTTTCTTCCAGGGATGACCTTGACCTTGACATGAAGTCTATTCCAGTCCCATCCCCCCTCCTCCCCGTGTTAGTGATGGGACTTGTTACATGGCAATAACATGTATTTAGTATTACCAGGGGTGCGTTCAATCAGCACAGGGCTTAGTAAGCCTCTTAGCTAAACTGGTTCCCTGTCCCATGCACGGTTCATACAACTGGAGACAGTGGGTAGTTTGGTAAGCCGCTTGCAAGTGCTTGTCTTTGAACGCAGCCCAAGAGGGACCATCTTCTCAGACACGCTGCTGCCTGGGCATACATACTATTACCCTATGATGATCCAACTATGGCTGCCATCACAGTCCATCACGATGGTCCCAGTGTTGCTGCGTCTTCGGGAAGAGTTGCCCCCCCCTCCTCCAGGTCTATTTTCGTAATAGATCCTTTGTATTTATAGGCTTTCCACTGCTGCAAATTAAATTTATTTTCTAAAGATTCTTCCTTTGATATTGAACCATGTTTCCATTTTGTGTGTGCATTTAGACATTTTTTCCCTCCTACAAATGGCGCGGACGCCAAAAAAAACCCAACCGTATTCCAAAGGTGCATTTATTGTTAGAATCTTGCGTACTATCGTCTACTGTGTGTTTGTAGTAGACCTCTATTTAGTATTGAATGGAGAATGTGTTGTGAGACTGCCATTTTGTCCTCAATGTGTTGTGAGTGTGTCTAGTTCGCTGTCCAATCAGGCCACAAGTCTTCTCAAAGACTATTTTCCTACTAACTACCCATTGGTTGTTATAGATGTTTATATTGGATCACAAAGTCCTATATATTATATATTATATATATATATCAAGTGCTTGCTATTTTATGTGACCAAAAGTGCTTCAAAATTATTATCGTTATGGCAACTACAAGTTCTACTAAACTGCCGTGCCATCCTGATTTAGAAATGTGCTCTTTTATTAATTAATTGTAAAGTTTTTAATTACATCTTGTCATTCATGATCAAAATTTGCTATTTACCATCCAAAATATCTGGATTGATATTGCAACTAAGCTCTGAATTGTTTGAACCTGGCCAACATGTAGTACTGATTTTTAAGGATACTGCCAGTATTCAAGTATTATTATCTATTTATATGTTGATAAGCAGCTTGAGTGCTGATTATTTGTTGTAATAATAGTAGTATTTGTTTTGTTTTCCTTGAGTGACATTTCCTCGCAGTTTGTTGCATTCAGAGATGCTCGAGGCGAGATTCTTAACAAATTAATGTTTTGAGGATAACGCTCCTCTAGTCATGCATTACAAAGGTCATGACCTTACGACATCATAACATCATAACCATAGCTTAATCGTCGCAAATGGGTGAAAGATTACCGCAGCGATGCTAAACTCCATATTCACTCAGTCACATCATAACCATAGGAACATTTGCACTGAGGTAGTCATTTCTGTGTTTGGTTTCCATTATGAAAATCTTTCATTACAAAAAGATTATACACACAAAAAAATGTTTAACTTAAATACTTGCCCAATTTGGCTGTATTTATGATGTCATAAGGTCATGACACAACCTGTATATTTCGTCGACATGTCTTCCCACTCTGAGTGATTCGTAAAAGTGTAGAGTTCTCTCCACTGTGCCGTTACATTATAGAGTTCTACCCCGTTGAGGTATTTTACCACCATTCTGTTTTTATAGTGATTTGTATATAGTGAAAGACCCCTCTTGGTTATGTAGCTTTCCATATTGATTGAGTACCGTATATCGGTAGATAATATTCTCCAAGAATTCCTAGACTGTATTCCGATGCCTATTCGTTTGTTGTCTTGTCGCCGCGGGTCTCTCGGCGGCCTGTCCTCGGTGACAACAGCGTCATTCCACTATTACGTAAATAAACCTGAACAAACCTGTCTCTGGCATCACAGTAGGAATCTAGGCCATTCCGCTATTGTCTCACAATGATTATTTTGTTTAGAATTGATTTAGTTTATAGTTTTTCCTGATAATTTTATGTTGAACAGGGTTTGAATATTACCATATTGCCATGGAAACTTGAAACATAAGTCCATGGTTACAAAATATACATGTAAGGCTACATTAACATTTGTTTTTCCACAACATTGTCTTAGCTCAATTCTTTACTGAATTACATTGGTTAGCATCAAATATAAGGTAGGTCCTGAGCATGGTGAATTACATTTGAATGTTTACATGGCAATGTGCTGATTAATCAACCCTACGTTATGTCGTTTTCTTACCGGTGTTTAACGAGTTCTATTTACTGGCCACTTCCATGCAGATCACACCAAAAGCAACTACATTGGAATTCCGCATTTTTTTCCTCCATTTTAAATACGTACAATAACCGACTTCTATAAAGTGACACCAAAGTAAAAGCAGTTGTCCCCCAGATAGTATTCGATGAGGATAGTCTGTGTACTGTACTTGTATTGATCTCATTATTCCACGTTGTTGTCTCACATAGCTTTTATTCCAACATGGTGCTTTATAGAGTATATACATATATACGTTTATATATATATAGGTTGTTATGTATTGTGTCAAATGTTTTAGTTTTTTCTTTTTCTTTACTGAAATGGAGGAAAAAATAAGCGATGAGAGAAATTATGATAAACAAATCAAATATGTTCATTTTAATTATTCTGAAGATAAATGTGTTTCCTTACGGTACATCAATTTGAATATGCAAATTATTTCTTCTTGACAGCAGAACTAGGTGGTTCATTCCTTGTTCAAGATAAGTAATGTTGCATATATCAAATTAACAACATAGTTCTAGGGGTCTGCATGGGGTGGTCAAAGATTAATTTAACTGATTTTACCTGATTTGTTACCATTGTTTTTATTCTGTTCTGTGGCCCAACAGTGGATTTGTACATATCATTGACCTTGAAGACTTGGCAGGAAAAGCCTCTTTTTTTTTTTGTGGCTTTTAGTGGAAGCTTTGTCTTGTAATGTTATGTAGATGTTTGTATGAACAGTTGTAAGTTGTCAGCCGTCTATGTGTAGATGATAGTAAATAATAAAGACAATTTGAAAAGTATTAATGGCCTTTTGTATTGAATGAAAAGTCAGTTTGTAGCAGCTACCAGTATACCAAAAGGAAAATGTCATCATCCTCCAAACATTCTCTGAAATGGAAGGTTATTTCTTCCACCAAAGGCCTTGGCACTGAGGAATAATGATTTGAGTTTTTACCTGTTTTCTAATCTTTCTTTAAATCATGGCTACACCCTTCCCAGCCATTCCCAACCGAGTTCTATTTGCCCCAAATTGACACCTTGAAGCCGTTTTGGGCAATATGGAGCGCCATAGAAAAATCCGCTAGATGGCGCATGTGTACTAGTGGGCCTACTGTTAGTCAGGTGGCTTAGGTGAAAGATCGTGACACGCCGGATTAAAGCATGAAACTTTGCACACTTACTGGAAATAATATGTATAAACATAATTAGTGGGGG
>JAUTCA010315366.1:0-10001 GCA_032362005.1 Nodopelta heminoda | reverse complement strand
GGTACGTCGTATTAAGATTTTCTTTGGATTTGTAGTCACTTCTATGCATAGACTTCTGTTAGCTTATCACCGGAATTGCTAGTTTTAAATGATACTCTTCGACATTCGATGACCCACTTGCAGCCGCTATTGTCAAATTTCAAGAATAACTCCTGAGTTTTCAAGAATTTATGCATATTTTCAATGACTGATTTGGTGTAATTAGCAATTGACTATTGTATAATGTGTGTCAATCGATATATCAATTTATGATATGATTTAATGGCTCCAGCACTAGTATAGTGAAAGATTGCTATATTGTGAATACCTGCACACAGCTGTCAGTGAGCTGAAGTCTGTCGGTATTAGCCGGAGCTGACTGGGACTTGGCTGTGGACATAGTTCTAACATCGCTGTCACGGAGGTACCTCTGAGCAGACCATGTCAGACACCTACAACAGATGTATACATACACGTTGTTTGTACTGAACCTCATGTACCGGTGAAATCTAACTTTAAACTCAATAAGAGCGGAACTAACCTGTTAAAATCAGGAATATTATTAAAACAAATTGATCTGAACATGTATTTAATAATTGATTCACATTAAAATTATTAATCAATTCACAAAGACAGAATCGCATAGCACGATATAAGAGATAAAATCGCGAATCGTGACACCCCTAGTATAAACACATAAATTTCATCGCAGCCTGTGGTTTGTCCTGTCATGAGGCACGTCCCAGGGCTGCAACACTGATGTAAATAATTCGCAAATAAATAATCACAATTTCTAAAAAAATATGACAGTCACATTGTATGCTCGCAGGCATGGTAAAGTATACGACCTCAATTCGTCTCTTGTCTATTTCAAACTATACAGGATTCCCTTGGGGTCATTTCCTATATTGATTTTGTCAATTTTACACACAAAAGATAATTTTCAGAATAAAATGTCTAATGAAAATTGTAATATTTTTAATAGATAACATTTTAGTATGAATTTCATCATTTTCCAGATTGCATTTATCGTATTGATATGTCTAATACGTAAGGGAAATTGGCATTATTTTAACTAGTTTGTGGTTTATTTGTGCTTATGAATAGTTGTTACACTAAAACAGTTTCTAAAAATCTTCGTATATTGTTCCAACTTGATCTCCGTAACACATTTGTTTCTGTTTACCACGGAAAGTGGTAAATAAATTATATCGCTTGTTAAATTTAAACGTGGCAATAGGAACAGCAGTGTTTTGTGATAACATGACGAGGAAGTGAGTGTTCTTTACGTTTAACATTAGATATAGATCTAATCGTCAACAGATCGCTAACAGTTCGCTTCGATGTACTGATTACTGATACAGTGCACAGCTGCAACTGCAAGTCTAAATTCTCCCTCGATTCTTTGCTGACCAAAACAAATAGAATGCCAGGGAGAAAATGTCTTGACTTCAGTAGCATGTTCTGAAAACAAATTGGTGACAAACATCTACCTGTTTCCTAAGATAATAGCCCTAGCTGAAGTCCGAATAATTGACGCCATGTTGAATGCTGTACAAATTTCATAATATAAAAAAAAAAAAATCAGAGTAAACAAAAATGGCGAGACCAGATCAGGGGAGATTACTCGTACGAGCTTAAAATCCGAGCATACGGATTCTACTTCGTGACCTACAAAAATGCAATCGGATCAACCGAGCGACATCCACAGATATCCGATCGCTACGAATGACAAAAATGCGGTCTACTTTCCGAACGAGTACATACTCGTACCGCAGTCTCCCGTAATGTTTATGTTATTAACGTAGGGCATACGATACGTCATATAACATTATATACATTTGTCCATGATCAAACGTTCGCACCCAATGTGATTGACTAAAATCATTACAGTAATATATATTTTTTTACTGAAACATAATCATGTATAATCATTGTAATTAATGTTACTCAGATAATAATTTTCCTGATTTCCATCCAGATCAGAAAATCGAATTCATTGCTAGACTAATAGTTACTTAGAACATATAGATAATAATCTATGAAAGATTTCAAATAAAGTACCAAAGCCGGTTTTTACTTTTTATTATCACTGTCGTCATAGAGCTGCAACGAATATTCGAATACTGGTATTCGCAAATGATTATTAAATTACAAATATTCGAATAG
Organism: Nodopelta heminoda; assembly: GCA_032362005.1. Classification (NCBI taxonomy): domain Eukaryota; kingdom Metazoa; phylum Mollusca; class Gastropoda; order Neomphalida; family Peltospiridae; genus Nodopelta; species Nodopelta heminoda. Next base: position 7,853 of record JAUTCA010315366.1, on the reverse strand, counting down.
TAAAACAGCATTCGAATAGTTTGCATTTGCAGGAGTTGTAGATGGCATATTTTCTCCTAATACATTCGAGACTTTCTTATTTCAAAGTTACTGCTCAATATATTCCTTTGCCGATGCCAGGAACTTTTCATTTTATAGTTAGAAATTATAAATGCCTACGTACACTTCGAAATTTTATGGAGCATATCATTCATACTTGACTAATAGTCTATACTTGTTCTGTACAGTATATATCTGGAAATCATATTTTACTTTACATGTTCGCCCCTGATAACATATACAGTGAAGATATGCCTATTGATATTTGTAGTTGCATGTTTGCATAAATTAATTTCAAGTACAAATAATATAAGAAATTGTCAACAATCTGAGCAGGTCAACAACATTTATACCATATAAGCGTTATAAGCGTTCATAATACTAGTTATACAGATCTATAGCTACTTATCATGGATTAAGATTTTTTTTTTACACTTGTGGCTATATTATGTTTGGACTAGCCAAAGTGTGCCCGGTAAACATTGGTTGTTATTGTTAACAATAGTTGAGCGTAGTCCCAAAGATATCTGTTTGCAAAGTTGGCATTATGATCAAACATTATCATCCAAAGGTTATTATGTTTGGACTAGCCAAAGTGTGTCCGGTAAGCATTGTATTGGTTGTTAACAATAGTTGAGCGCAGTCCCAAAGATATCTTTGTGCAAAGTTGGCATTATGATTAAACATTATCATCCAAAGGTAATTTCTATTTCTGTATTAAGCCAGAATTTGGAGTTTAACAATATCTGTACCTATAGTTGATAAACTATCACAGCCATTACTAATATGTAGAACCACTGACCGTGTATTACCTGTGGAAACCGGAAGGTGAATACACTTACCATTAATTTTATTGAAAGAATATGTCCATTATGTAACTTAGGAACAGGTAACGACTAACGAGTTTCATTACTTATAAATGTACCTAGAGGTCCGATATTATGTGTAGAGCGTAAACGTTAAATATTAGATCTCAGTATAATATTATCGTAAAAATGCTAATTACCATAAACTTCGCAGTAGTCACTGTCTGTCAAGATTAACCTAATTACATTTCTGTCGTATGTATTTAACACATGCTGTGTAATTAGCTAACATTACATTATTATAGATGTACCATGTACCATGTACCATTGTGATCGAGTGGTATGTTAAAGGTTAGCTGCAGAACTGTAGCTATAAGATGCCCCGTTTACTATTTTGCTATCTATTCTGGCACCCTATGCAGCACCCTATATGGGTGCCAGAATAGATAGCAAAATAGTAAACGGGGCATCTTATAGCTACAGTTCTGCAGCTAGTTAAAGGTATAATCACATATATGTATATATGGTCATTTTGGAGTAGTTCTTAGCTACAACTGCAAAGTAAATTCACTTGACATACATAAAATCATGTTTGTATTTCCAAAAAGCTTTCCACCGCTGTATGGTAGATACAATTCCACTATACAACCGTTATAATAATATATATAGACAACCTGAATATGGTCGTATTTATATGTGCTTCATTATACCAATGCAAGGGGACATAACTCAGTGGTACGACTAAAATATAATACGTAGCGGCAACGTTTTCTCGCAATTCCTACTATTAATATTTTGTTAACTATTGAGTACTGACGAAGTACATCAGTAAACAACAACGTTTGGGTGGATAAATCAAGAGTAATTCTCAGATTTAAAATAGTTTGTCCATTGTCCATTATACAGGTCTATCAACTGTGATGGTAGGCCTATTTAAATATTAAGTTAAACATTTAGTTACAGTGTAAAATACACATTTCACACAAGTTTCAACATTCATGAACAGTGTGATACATTGTATAAGGGCATGAACAAATGTCTACAATGTATCACAATGTTAATGAATGTTGAAACTTGTGTGAAATGTGTATCACTGAACAAAGTTGAACGTCTACATAGTTAGAACGTATCTTGTCTTTGAAATATGAACGATTTGCGAAAAAACGTTGCGTGTGCGTTGTATATGTTTAAGTCGTACCACTGAGTTATGTCCCCTTGCATATACATAATGAAGAAAATAACAACACGACCATATTCAGGTTGTCTATCAGTAGACTACAGGGGGTTGCATTGGATATTTGTCTACCAAACACCGGTGGAAAGGTTTTTGGAAGTACAAACATGATTTTATGTATATGTCAAGTAAATGTATTTTGCAGTTGTAGCTACGACCATTTATCTGTGATATTATGCCTTTAATAAACGTGCATTATGCACTTTGGTACATGAAATTAGGGTTTCTAATTAATATAAAACACAAATCAATATAATTCGATACTGTCATATATCTATTCAGTATTGTAGATGAAAACAATGTACAAACTAACATAAGTTCATATATATATATGAACTCTATATACTAGTATGTTAGTTTGTACATTGTTTTCATTTACAATAGATAATATATGACATTATCGAATTTCAAAAACATCGTAAATCTTGATAGTCTTCTGAAATTGATAATTTACAATACGTGTCAAGTATCAATGTATGGTCTAGTAATTTATAGCACATATATTATGAAACAGAAGCAGTATGCCTATATGAGTAACATCTTGGGCATGATTATATTCAACCTGTTCCGTGACTGCATGTGAATAATAAAACTGATAAAATATTCCAATGTATCTCATTTTCTTGACAGTTCCATCGCTTCGATCGCCGAGGTCAAAGGTCGCCGACTAATTATTGCGCATGCGTACATAGCCTTGCATTTTCAGTACAGGGAATGGGCCCTGTAGGTGAATTCACATTACAACTTCCGTGATAATCTAGATTGGTGTCGTCAATTTGGGATACATTGTACTCGTACTGGAATTATATACCGCGCAGAGGATCATTATCGGCGACTACGTTCTCTACACGTGTTTCTTACTCATATTTATGGGCGGCTTAGGCCGAAAATGGTGTTTTTTAATGGAACTGTCAAGTTAAAGGTATGCGAAGCAGCGGAACTAAAACCAACCGACTTTGCTCTGCGCCATCAGATGCAAAACAAAAATGTGACGCTCATAGATCCATATATATCCATAAACATTGACGAGTTGTTTGTGGCTAGAACGACATCCAAAGTGAAGACATGTCGTCCGATTTGGAACGAAGATTTTGTCACCCAGGTTCATAACGGGCAAAACATCGGGCTAACTGTGTTTCACGATGCAGCGATTCCACCGGATGAGTTTGTGGCTAACTGCACCATACTATTCGAGGACTTGGTGGACAAGCAGGCGGATATATGGGTAGGTGGCGACTATGGGAGGATGGTACATTTACTAGCTGGACGATTTTCCACAGCAATGGTGTAGACCGCGCAGGCGCTAAAAGCATCGGCCCAGATAGCAGTGCTAGCGCTGCAAGTCTCTCCCAGCGCACTGGCCTCGATCATTAATATTAATAATGCTTCAACAATCATATACATTTTCGCAAAATTCTTATAATAAATCAATCCTATGGTTCATATCCCTGACCTCACATGACCCAGTTTATTTATTTTGTTCGCAGATCGACTTGGAACCGACGGGAAAAGTCCACGTTCTCGTTGAACTGAACGGGTCGTCTTCGGATGGTAAAGATGCCTATATCATTAACATATATACAAATGCCTAGAGAATCACATTGTGACCCCAGTTGATTTCACCCATCTGATCGCCTCTTAAGTCCCAAACCCCGAGGCATTTTATTCTCGTAACTGAAGTAATGAGATAGCTAGTTGAAATGGGGTAGCGAAACGATCGTAGCAAGTGCCACCGACAGGCAAGCCTTGTCGCCGCTGAAGCAGTGTTTATGTTAATGAGCAGAAAACAAGCATTTACTAAACTGCATTTATCGAGGTATTTTACGTTGTATTGAGCTTAGATTCGGCGATATCAAAGGGAAGATGGTAGTAATGTTGTTGTTAACATTACAACATTGTTGCACAGGGGAAGATACACAGGTTCATGTGAGGGTGTATGGCCCCCTTTACACCAAACGGAAACCAGTCTGGTAACCAGTTTAACAACCTCATTACAAAATATATTTAATACATTTTATGTTATTTTGCTAGTTACAATCTGAATATTTCAGTGTAGATATTATGCAGGCATGTGGTCAACACAATATTGTGAACATAAATAACATACTTGCAGCTGGAGATTTTATCAAGCATGGTGTTGTCAGAGGGGGTGTGTTTGATAGTGATGTTTATTTCGTGGATATTCAAGTGCCTGTGACAGTGTGGCTAATAGGTCACAAACATTACTGGTAGGTCACAGACTCGTTGCATCTGCCACTGGATAGTAAATATTATTATTGTTATATAACATATAGGTCTATTTTATACTGGGATAGAATTAGCGCCTACCCGCATGACATTTAAAATCATTGTTGGGCAATCTAACTTAATTTCTGGCATGCCCTTTTGTTCATCTTGTCAATTATTTTATAATTTTTTCAACCGCTAAATTATTATACTAAATATAAATATAAATCAAAGTGTACAACATATAATTATACATAATCTTGAACACAGACCCATTCTTATGCATACATGTGCAAAAAGCAATATCTGATGAGCAAAAGCACCAAATTTCATCAGTTAATCTTGTTAATATTGACTTTGTTAAATTCTGATGGTAAATAATAATATCTTCATCATAATTTACATCAACAGGAAGCATGTTGATATGAAAATATTTATCATCTCTCATATATATTTATAATATCATATACAGTAGACCTCGGATATACCGGCCTCGGATAAACCAGACCTTGCATATAACGGACTGAAACTGAAGTCCCAGGTCCCGTCTAACACTTAATTGCGGCATATGCGTATAACAGACTTCACTTATAACGGACAGAAATAGCCGGTCCCAATGAGTCTGTTATATGCGAGGTCTACTGTAGCTTTTAATAGAATATTTGAACCAGGTCTTTGAAATATGAGGAATATCATTGAATGTATAATGGATCTTGTAGAAAATCATAAATAGTGTAAACACAACCCAGAATGGCCAACACCGCGCAAAACGTCTCCACTATGTGGCGCTTGTAGGGTAAGGCCTCCAGTTTAATCATGCGCACTGAATATAGTCTCTAGACAGTCACCCAGTTTCACAGTAATATTTTAATAAAACCTATTTATTGGTGTTTATTGTCTATAGATATAGAAATGTTGGCAACTTGTACCAATGTTTCAGTTGCTTCTTGGCAATTGTTTATGGCTTCCCGCATACATATGAAATTGCTAATTTGGCATATGTACTGAGTTACTCCAATGTCCCATTTGATTGGTATAATTCTTGTGGATGGTCGACGACTTGAACATAAATGATATGCATGACCATAAACTGCCCACATATTTTATAATTATGTACATGTTTTCATCACATGTTTTCATATTTCTCAGATTTTCATGCGTAAATTAAAAGTCTGGCTGGCAAACAGCCGTCTTTTGCATATTATTACCTGTGTTGTATAGTTTGTCGAAAGTTGGATTTCTTACCCTACGCACATTGTGCTGCTCATAATAATATGTGAAATTAGAATTATCATATCGAATGCGTGTGCCACTAAAATTATTTTTGTTGCAATTTGTCCCGGGTGAAATGCTATTTTGACTGGACTACATTGGGAGAAATGGCCTGGGTAGTAGGCCTGGGCTAGAGGACTAGTGTTAATTTCGATCCATGGGTAGCCATGTTTATAGTTTGGTATGCAATTGCATTGACACCCCTATTTCATAGATTATCTCTGTAAATACTTCATGGAATGAAAACAAATTTAAATTATTTTATTATTTTATTTGCCCTAACCAAAATTAAAAATAGATTAAAGATTTTGTATTACGGTACTGGTGCAATATTTTCTATTTAAAAAATTTGGTTGGTGCAAATAAAATAAGAAATTGAAGGTATTTTGTTTTTCATTTCATGAACTATGATGAAGTATTTACAGAGATAATCTACGAAATAGGGTGTCAATGCATTTCATGCCATATGTTGGAAAAATGTTGCTATTTTGTTGGCGTATGTCAACTACTTGACAGTGTCTAAAATTATGTGTTGCTCAAATATTGGAAACATTTTGGCAGAATGTTGGCAGTAGGAGCTTTATGATCTATATGCAGATATTGTAAACTTACCACAATGAGGAACAACCTGGGTTACAGCATAGGGCTGAAACGGGTGGGACATTTGTACTCGAGTACTCATGTTGAATTACTGGATGAGTACTCGAGTAAATACGCGATTTCTTGCCTTTTTCGGTCGTATTTAATACCTACCGGTATACTGTAACGCTTTCGAAAAGCAAACTAATTTTTAACTAAAAAAATATATATATGTCCACCATTGAAATCACTTTCGAGTACTCGAGTATCAATTTACTACTCGAGTAGTGCATGTACCTGACCCGTACTCGAGTACCTGGGTACCCGTTTCAGTCCTAAACCAAGGAACTGTCGGTAGACACGAGATAGCCCATGATTAATTTCAAATCTGGGGACATAAACTGGTTAATCATCTACAATGTGCTACGTATTATTAGTTTCAGCTTGTAAAAACCTGTACACCCCGGAAATCACGCTGGCAACAAATTTATCCAAAATGGTAATAGTTATACACTATAAACACACTATAAACGTACCGGATTTGTAGATATTCGTGCCGAAATGTCTTTATAACATGTGGTTTCCATTGACGTCACAATAATTTATGTCCATTATGAGGTCATAACTGTAATGTGTAGGCAAACCGGGGTGTTACATTTTTCACAGGCTTCCTCTCAACCAATCAAATCGCTAGAATCAACGCATATTTTAGATAATGACTTTTACAAGCCTGTATCGTATCCCATTGTGACACCACATGGAAACTCCCTGATGTAGATGCATGCGTCACTAGCAACCATGCTAGATAGTAGATATCATATTCACAATATATGGTCTACAAATATTTTTATGGTATATGTTCATTGGAATGGTGGTTTAAATTTTTTATCAAAGCCTATAAGTTCCATTTTCAAACCATGCCTATCAATTTTCAATAAACATAATCTTGATTAGCAAGTATCTAATGCTATATCTCCGATTAAGTGTCACCAGTAGTCTTGTCACCGGAAATGACCCAGACGAGAAATACTGTCCATATCACTAGTATCAGAAAGAAGCATTGTGAAACTGGATTATGAAATAGGATTATTTCCGGTAACCAACTGATTCAGATGATTTTGCTCTAACGAACTAATTAGTGATTAATTACGGATCGGAAAACTTGCACCATGATTAGGAAGTTGTTCTTCATTGTGGTAAGTCTACAGTATCTCTGTATAAAGCGTGCACTTGCTGCTAAAAGCTTTTATTTCAGTGATTCTGATAATAATATAAATCTGTGGTTTCAGTAGAATCGGAAGTAGGTGGCAGAGTAGCAAAAGTAAGAGGCAAAAGACCTGCATAAATCATGCTTTCATCTACAAAGTAGTATCAGCAAGATTGAAAGAAGACGGCAAAATTAGGGAAATACTCTGAAATAGACGGAAAATTTGCCGGACAATATTGCTGAATTCCATGTTGACGCTGCATGATGGCCAAGAGGTAGCGAAGTAGTCAGGTGGTGTGAAGTGGTCAGGTGGTAGAATGTTGGACTTTGGAGCCAAGGGTTCCATGTTCAAATCCCGCCCTGGGGATCCGTCATCAATGTTCGCAAAAGTTGCCTTTCTGACGTGATATTGATACAGGGTTTCTCCGAACGCGCAATCCTGCGTCACATATGCACAAAATGCAAGTTTGGACGCATGAATATTCTGCTA
>JAUTCA010315255.1:0-10005 GCA_032362005.1 Nodopelta heminoda | reverse complement strand
TGTGTGTGTGTGTGTGTGTGTGTGTGTGTGTGTGTGTGTGTGTGTGTGTGTGTGTGTGTGTGTGTGTGTGCATGTTTGCGTGTATGTATAATGGCCATGTGTGTGCATAAAGTATTCATAATTTTAATGACGTAATTTATTAACCACATGAAATATATTAATTTGTTTGTTTCCTTTTGAATGCTTGGTATGATTATTATAATTGAATTTTGCAATAGAATAATGACTAGTATAGAACTTCTGGCTAGACTTATATATTAGTGTAGTACGACTACTAGACTAGACGAGTAAGCTTCATGCTATGTATGTTCTTCTTAAAAACAGCCTGTCAACCTGCCTGCCTATAAGAAATTCCAATAACTTTGGAATTGATGTAGTAACTAATGTATTTGTTTAATGACTTGAGTTGACAGGCGATTCTTCGCTTTGCTGGTTAGAACTAGTCTATGGTGGTGTCATTTTTCAACTCTTCTTTTTAGCAATTTATGTTTTCTTATGGTATTGTTTTGAAATATACAGGTGTATTGTTTAGTGGATATTGTGCTAATAATATTATATTTAAAAAAACATCTTTACCCCTGGTGCTATTGTGGTGAACGTCATGTCTTGCGAGTGATATATATTTTCTTCATTTGTTTTCCTTTGGAGTAAATTATTTTATGGTATGGAAATTTGCAAAAGTTTGTACCAGTGTAAATAAAAATATTATATCAATGTGAAAAAACGGTTACAATCATATATATTGTAATTTCTATTTAAAGCAAAAGATAATTATTCTAGGAATTCAAATTTTATTATTTATTCCTGTTTGCACGTCAAAAATTAATTTATTAAAATGATAACTTGCTGCATACTTTGTTTAGATACAGCCTACGACCAAAGGAGTATGTATTTAGATCCAATAGGTTATCTTATGTCCTAGTGTCATAGTAGTGTCACAGACACTAGTAGTGTCACAGACGCTATAGTAGTGTCACAGACACTGCGAGTCCTAGATCTATGTAGAGAGATTAATTGCGATTAGATCACTGCTTTGTCACTGACACAACACAGCTGATATAATTCATTTAAATTCATCTGTTTGGGGACACTATTAGAAACATTTTTTTTAATGGACACACAGTTTACATGCTTTACAATAGAATAGCATACATAATTATTTTTAATTTATTTTTCAATGAAAGAGAATATTTTATTATAGCAGATTTTTCAACACTGAATACGTCTTTCAAACAAAGTGCAATTTCCAACAGTTTGGATTGTATACTCCCCAGGGAGTTTAGCAGGTAATGTTAGTAAAAGTACATATTACAGACAGTATGGCTTGTTTGCCACCCAGTCGACCTGCAGCAATGACCATGTTTTTTAGAAAACAATCAAATAATTATTTTTAAAGATTATCTTAGTATTTTTCTTACATCGTTTTGCGAATAATTAGTGTCTTTGCCACTAAGCGCTCTATATGTGAATCGTACATTTACTCTCCTCGTATAACTGTGTGAATGGCAACTCAGTGTACCCAGTGTATCCTACTAGATACTTGGCTGTTTGGCGTGTACCCGAGTTGTATCGTGTATCCCTGCCTCCTTTGTTTAGTACCCATTTGAAGAGCGTGATCTGCAGAGCGCCTACCGTACCCCTCTGTACGCCAGGAAAGCAGTGAGCCGGGTATCATAGCTTCTCCATGGCTTGTGTGTGTCCAACACGGCGTGTAGCATTGCAGTCCTATAGGTCTAGACATGGAATGTAGTCCTCAGTACCACTGGTATTGTCACAAGGCCTTATGGTGCTTCTTTGGCCTTGCTACCATGGTGGTTCTACATGCATTTGCAGTTGGATAGTAAAACCAATTATTAGTACAGTGCTCCATCAATATAACGCACTTCGATGCACCGCGGATTCAGATGCAACGTGGGGTCCAATGTGGACCCCATTTAAAAAGAAAATAATAATTAATTCTAATTTTATTTTTTTCCTCCAATTATGTTCGTTGATATAATGCGGGTATTATAACGCGGGTGGCATGTCATGGACCCCAAATTCAGCGTTATATCGAGGGAGCACTGTATATTGCTATCGAGTTATAAATGGTGTGTCCAATAGCTACTTTTGTGTTTCTTTGGTCTTGGTACCATTTGCAACTGAAAGTAAATCCAATTATATTACTATCCAGTGATAAATGCCTGTGTTCTATTGTTCTTCTTTGGTCTTGGTACCATGGTGGTTCTAAATGCATTTCAACTGGATGGTGAAACCAATTGTATTGCTATCAGTGGTAAATGTCTGTTGCCAATAGCCTCTAAGGTTATTATTTGGCTTCAGTATCGTGATGGTTGTAAGACGTTATTAGTATTGTGGTGGTTCCAAAGCCTGAGTTTTTATGGTTCCAAGACCTTAGTATAATGATAGTTCTAAGGCTTCAGTATTTGTTGCTCAAATGCTTTAGTATCATAATGGTAGTAACAATGTATTAACCCTCTTCTTGCTGGATTAAGCCTGGGAACTGCTTGTCTGGGCATCTCCCATTGCCTTCAGCATGGAGAGGGTTAATATCACTTTAAAGTCTAAATATATTTTAACGTGTTATTAATCAGATTCCTTGTGAGGAGGGCATCTCATTTTAACCATTTTAGGACTGCAATGCTGTCATGCTGTTCTGACTCTACCGTAGTTTCTCTCAGATTTATTTCAGCAACATTTGAGATTTTGATTTCAGTTACCCTCTATTATGTTCATTGCTTAGATCCATTTCCTTTCAGCTATGTACCATTGTACCATTGTCATGTGTGCTCCTTCCTGTGCTAGAGTCCAACTAGAACAACCCAAATGTCATAGAGCTATGTGTAGTTAGTTTGTAGTATCCGCAAAATTGTAAAAAAAAATAAAAATTTAAATCACAACATTTTACATTTAGCAAGATTTTCAATTACCAGGGTAATATGAATTTTTAAAACAAACTTTCATGATATTTCCAGGAAAATGTTATACATAATTAATTATCAGGTTTTGGTGAATCATGTTACCTGATTGTAGTTGTGGTGAGTATGTATATGTTAATGTATGATAAAGAAACATAATTACTTTAATATCCTATGCTTCTAACTGAAATATTTTCCTGGCTTTGCACAGTGCACAAGCTATGATTTGTTGTAGCAAACACAAACCACATACTGTTTTAGTTCAATTAAATGCAATGTCGGAAGACGTGGTTAACCCTTTCACTGTTAAATCAATTTTTATGATAGACAACTTTTGCATTGGTCATGATGTTTTTATGTTTACAAAAATCTCATTTCAGAGATCTCACAGTTAATTACTTGCACTACTTTTTTAACCTTAATCTTTGAGACTTGTTCATTCTTGTAAAGATTTTACATAATAGAATACATGTACTTTACATCTGGAGCTATTTGAAGCTGGTTATAACATAATGATACATTTTAAAAATTAGAAAACAAATCTTTAAATAATTTTGAGAATTTCACAACACATTAAATTTGGATTGAAATAACCCTTTATAAACACGATCTTGCTTTTTGCTATAAAATATATTATGATATTGAATATATGCTGGTAGAATGAATATATTCTGGTAGAAATCCATTGTATGTTGTTATTCAGTGTGAATATTAACTCATTTCAGCTGGCGCCATTTGGAGACCGAAGTGGACAGGATCTTCCGCCAATGGAACTCCCCGACCATGACAAAGACCGAGGACCGATCATGCCAGTGCCCAAGGGAATACGACCGATACTCAGCAAGCACAGAGTTGAAGTGAGTCGTCTATAATAGCCTCGTCACGTATGGGTGAAAGATTCCCGCTGTGACGTAATTCACTCACTAAAATATCCCAAAAATGAAACATGCCCATACATAAGGGAATACGCCCAATAGTGATGACCAAATATACATGTACCCAATGCAAGAACTGATGCATACCATATATGTGTTCTCAACAAAGGAAGCTTTTCATCCTCAACTCAATGGGGAGTATACACGGTGTGTACGCATGGTTTCAGATCCTGTTCTGGGGTGTTCGTGACCTGAAGCGGGTCCAGCTGCAAACGGTGGACCATCCTAGGATCGACGTGGAGTGCGCAGGACACGTGATCCAGTCCTCCATAATCCTCAACACCAAGAAGAACCCCAACTTCAGCATTCCTGTCAAGTACTTCGATGTGGTGGGTCATATCAGTTGTTATCATCTATTACAGAATATATATACAGTTTTACATTGGTGTGGTGGGTCATATCAGTCTTTGTCATCTACCTCTACACTACCTCTAAACTCAAATTCAAACAAATTCAAATTTAGATGTTCAATTCTATGTAAATCCTGTAGAACACTTGGTCATCGCTGACTTCTGGAATTGTTGTGTATGGGTGAAAGATTCCCACTGCGACGTAGAACAATAACTCACTGACTGGCGTACTTCAGGAGCTGCCAGAGAACGAGCTGTACTGCCCGCCCATCTCCATCCGCTGCGTGGACTGCCGCAGCTTCGGGCGGTTCGTCCTGGTGGGCACCCACGTCATCAGCAGCATCCACAAGTTCATGTTCATCCCCACCACCAAGAAGGCCAAGAACGTGCTACAGAAGCTCTTTCCAGGTGAGGCCAGCATCCAGATTCACTGATGGTTATCTCCCTTTGATTATTTTCAGTGATGGTTATCTCCTTTGAGCCTATCTGTACCATTTTCAGTGGTTATCTCGGTTGATCCCAACGAGGGTTCTCTCCCTTGAGCCCAGTGATGGTTTTCTCCTTTGAGCCTATCTGTACCATTTTCAGTGATGGTTATCTCGGTTGAGCCCAACGAGGGTTCTCTCCCTTGAGCCCAGTGATGGTTATATCATATATTCAGTGATCCTTTGAGCACAATGATGATTATCTCCCTTGAGCCCATTGATGTTCACCTCCATTATTCAGGTTTAGGATATCATATTTTTAAGACAATATTTATTAGAACAACTTCTGGGATCCATAAACATTTTAGTGAATGACAGGTTCTCTGACTTGTGCTGCCTTCTTTACAGTTAAGATAAGTTTTACATGAGGTCAAGATTAAGCTACACCTATAGCGGCTGCAAGTGGGTCATTGAATGTCGAAGAGTATCATTTAAAACTAGGAATTCCGGTGATAAGCTAATAGAAGTCTATGCATAGAAGTGACTACAAATCCAAAGAAAATCTTAATACGATGTTACAAAGGATCGTATCCTTAAATTTCTGTTTGATTCAGAGATGAATTATGTTGTTCAGCATGGTTCACATGTAATAAATCGTGAGGCGACGTAAGGTAAGTCATATTAAGATTTTCTTTGGAATTGTAGTCACTTCTATGCATAGACTTCTATCAGCGTATCACTGGAATTCCTAGTTTTAAATGATATTCTTCGAAATTCGATGACCCACTTGCAGCCGCTATGTCTATAGTTAGCTTAGATATTACAATAATAACAATAATAATAATAATAATAGTGTGATGTAGCAGATGAAAATATTGAATTTGGATACTGGTAAGCTACATTTGCATGTAGCATATTCACTGTGTTAGAAAATATGGACCTATGGTGACTGTTTTTAAGTTGTACAATAATCACTGAACTCATTTCCATGTCTCTCAAATATTCATCCATATTCTTCTACCAAATTATTGCTCCTGTGACTTCTGAAACACCTTCCCAGAGAATATGAAACTTTTCTGAGTACAATTTCATGCTCAACTCAAAGGTTTATTCACAAATCGACATGTAAAATCCGAGCTTGAGCATGAAATCGTACTCAGAAAAGGTTTCATAATCTTGAGGCCTAACTCTATGCAGGGTTTCTCCAAATGCGCAATCCTGCGTCCCATACGCAAAAATTGCAAGTTTGAATGCACTTTATTAATAAAAATTGTTGATAAGTATATCTAAAAAATTGAAACCTAAGTGGAACCCTGTCCATGACATTGCATTCTCTTCTGTAGGAAACGTTTCTTGGGTTCTAGAAGATCTGTTCCTATTATCATCATCTATCAATTAAGGGGTTACATTTTGCATTTGTTTGTGACAGATCCTGAACAGGGAACTTGTGTAGAAGTTCCACGTAAGTCCAGAAAGCTTGGCTTATCTTGGCATTTTGGTGAATCATTTCAGATTGCTCTCATCTTTAATTACACTACTTGGTTACAATAATTAGTCATAGTTAAACATGGAATCATTTCTCTATGTGATGTAATCAATTTTAGTATTATCAGTCTTCTTTGAAATTGATTATTTGACATGAGTATTATTGAGGAATTGTTTTTACTTTATTTCATTTTCCTAGTTTTCTTTATACAATAATTTATTTCAATTATAAAGTAAAGGCTTGTTGAAAAAATTAATGTAGCTATAAAATTTAATTGTATTTTTAAACATTAAATATTGGCATGTATTGATTTAATAGTATATATTCAGTAGATTAAATCTATGGTGAAATTGATGTATGGATTAAATATACAAGGAAATGCAGACAAAAAGAAAACATTTGTTTTTGAAATACAATACTGGATTTTGTTATAGCTGAACCAACAGAAAAGTCCTCAAACCTTCGAAGTAAGTTATTATTAAATTTTAAAAAGTATAATACATATTACAGATGTAGAAATTCTTAAAATTTGTTTATATATAAATCCGCAATTGCTATGAACAGTTTAATACAAATATTTTTTTTAATAATTTAACAAAGAAAATAAAAATATTCCTAAATGTTTATGGAATGCTATTGACCGTGTTTGACATCAGGTAGTTCAATTCCATATTTTACATCAGGTGGTTCAATTCCATATTTTACATCAGGTGGTTCAATTCCTGCTGACCTCCATCTGCGGACCCAGCCCTTACTGGTGATTCCCACTTTGACACTCCGTGAGTGGCGCCATCTTGACATATAGAGTGTATAGAACACACTGCAGTAATATATTACACATTAGTGTATATTAGCACAATGTAGTACCACGAGACCAGTAACAATACGGTACTAACAGTAACATACTAGTACCTAAACAGTGTAATCTTAACACTACCATAATTCACCTATTAATTCCAACCCTAATTAAAACATAACGGCTGAAAATATTTTTCTCAGTATGACAGAACTACTTTTATTGAATTTCCTTCAGCCATTAAGTAATTAAATTGTATGACCAGTTCACCCCCATTTTAATAGTATTCAACATAAATATGCATTGTCATTAAAGCATATCTGAATTTTAAATTCCATTGCAGAGTTTGAGTAATGTTGCCTGTTTGGAATTTGTAAAAGCTCAAAATTTCATCTTGATGCATGTTACAAATGTTGAGTCACTTGATGTGATGCAATTCTTCAACATGGTAAACTTTAAATGTCTTTAATTTGTAGATCAAAGTATGCAAGACATTTCGAGTAAGCTGCAAGAATATGATTTTTTATCTTTTATTATCTATTTTCATTGAAATTGAATATGTGTATGAATTTATTATGGATTGGGTATAATGAATCTATTACAAGTGGTCTATCTAGTAACAACAGGAAAAGCATGGTTTTATTGCAATTTTCTTATTTTTAATTATCTTAATTTTAATGGTTCTATTTCAATTGTTTTATTTCTAATTATCTCAGTTTTAATTGTTTTATTTCACTTGCCTTATTTATAACGGTTTTATTTATAATGGTTTTTTTTCAATGGTTTTATTTCTACTAGTAATAATGCTATTAACTATGGAGCGTGTGTATGAGGTGGGTCCCTAGAATGTTGTAGAATCTCTATTGAACCGAATGATATTCACTGTATTGCAATATTTTCTTTTGTGTACATGACTTTTGTTATCAATATCCATACAACCAGATACTGCCATATTACAGTAAATATGTTGTGTACAATCTCTATACCTATTGATATGATATTACAATAACTATTGTTTGTAGACTATCTATACTTAATAATAGAATATTACAATACCAACTTTTGTGTGCAATCTCTGTAGAACCGGATGATGGAGATCTCGACCTATGTAAGTCAAATGTTCAGAAACATACTGGATGACATTTGTGTGTGCATCAGTTACTTCATATATATTTTATTCAAGTTAAATTCCTTTTTTTCCTAAATATAAGTTCATCATAATAAGGCATGGGTGCATGAAAATATCTGTATTTGATCATGCAGAAGTAACAGGTTGAAAGTATGTACATCAAAATAAATATGCTTCCTTATGCTGGTTGAATGTGGTTGAATTACAATTTCATTGATGAAGGAAGTAATGGTAGTTTGTGTTCCATGCATTTCAATAATTAAATATCCAATATATTATAACTAATGTAGTCAACTGTTTGCTAGTTTACTTAGTGGATTGATTTATACTTTGCTATCTGGGAATGGTGCCAGAGTCATTTGCTATGTTCAGGTTCAAACCCAGGACAATGGTACAGGGTGCACATGGGCCCAAGTCATATGAATTACTGTATGTCCCCAAACTGTACAGCTATATCGAATTATTTACCTCAAATCATGTACAAGCATATTAAATACTACTGGGTACCCAATCACAGCTGTTACGCATCAATACAAAATGGCATTGAGCTCCAATTAAATGTGGAGTCTATAATTAACATATATTTTATGTCATAGAGGAAGCTCTGTTGTCATTTGCATCACACTAGAGCTACGTCACAGTTGTTGACTGGTTTTGTGTCCTGTTTGCGTTGAACTTTGTGCAGTTTCCTTGACATTTTAGTACAAGTATGTCATTTCAAAAGTAGATCTTTTGTAAGGGTGGCCTGAGAAAGTATGAACGCAATGTTTCAGGTCTACGTGGACCAATCAGATTGCCAGATTTACTGGATATTTATTTATTTTGCGTTGAATTCAACGATTGTGATGTCGTAGGCAGATAATGTCTTTGATGTCGTAGGTGGACGATTGCTCAACATCTATCTTGGCTTTCCTCTTTATAGCCAAATGGTTTTCAGCAGTTTTCCATGGATTGTTCCAATCAAATTATTATTTAGAACAATTAGAATAACCCACTAAATACGATTGATTTAAATACAGAAAATATTAACTTAATGTTTAATGTTACACACTGAACATTAATTTCACGACGGATATATTTTCTATAATCACTCGTATCGAGTTAGTAATTCTCTAATTATTGGTTATTGATTTGTGGAAGAAAAACTTTTGATAGCATCCACTGGTATGTATTTAATTTTTGGTAATTAATAATTAGTTAAGATCTGCGTGTAATTAACAAAGTTCTCATTCAAACTCAGATGGTACCACATGGGACAGACGGAGTAGTAAGTTTTCTCATGTGTCACGTGACTCTAGCTAACCGTGTCTATGGCTCTGTCTATCTGTCTATCTCTTACGTAGTCATAAATGTTCAAATGTACTACTGCTATACCAAACAATATTTATGTCATCAGTTCATTAGAGTAGATTATTCTTTTTAAAAAATGTTCTAATTGTTTTAGTCGGGAAAATAGTGGCATTGTTATTTTTTTAAATTACATTTATTATCTTTATCTATTTTCTAAACCATAACATGTTTAGTATAATTGTACTAACATTAGTATCGATAGATATTTCCATTTTATTGTCCCAAAGTTAGTACATGTATATATAAAGGTATTCCTTTTTGTTTTGTGAATGACCCAACGTGTGTATACTAGTACATATAGTACATAGATGTTACTTTCAAATATTTCAAGAGCTATCTACCTAGTTATTACATGGTTATTACATGTATGTATAACCATTAGGAACTTAGTGCTACAATGTACACTATATAAAATGTAAATGTGCTTATTTGTAGGCAACTGTATAGCATCTTGGCTAAGGTATAAAATTGTTTCCAAGAATCATTTAGTCTCATTTGCACTGATACGTTATTACTGCCTACAAATAATATACCATGATATAGAGTCAGTGTCCCTAATACCGTACGCTTTTGGACTAGAACTGTTCTTATGGCAACGTTCTGAAACCGATTTGTA
>JAUTCA010314588.1:0-14136 GCA_032362005.1 Nodopelta heminoda | reverse complement strand
AACAGGAAATATGGACATCTGCCGTAAGAAAAAAATAATAATCAATTGTATAGGTGCTAATTGATAATAATTCTATGCGTGTGTGTGTATGTGTGTGTGTGTGTGTGTGTGTGTGTGTGTGTGTGTGTGTGTGTGTGTGTGTGCATGTGTAATATTAATATATTGAATAGTAATCGAGATGAAACGGGAAACAGCAACTGTTTAATAATACGCTATTATATGGATATTGCAAGTTTCCTCCTGCCCTAAACTGACAAACTGTGATATAAGTGAAAGTCTTGAAAGCTTATCTAAACACGAATTAAAAATTATTTCTTTTAAATGATAATCATTATTTTATTTTAAAAAAAAAGAAATTTATAATAATTATTATTTTAGTTGTTTGAGAGTTAATTTTTTTATCCTCTCTAAACTTCAATTAAAAAAATAAAATAAAATAATAATAATAATTTTATTTCTTTGAGTTAATTTTCTGACCGTTGTGTTTCCTCAGATGCTGGTACCGTTGCCCGTGTGTGTCCATTCTGCACGTTCAGCTGTGGCTCCGAGTCGGGCCTCCAGGCCCACGTGGTCACCCAGCACCGCGCCCACCAGGTGCTCTGTCCGCTGTGCCAGGATGAGTTCAAGGCCAAGGTCAAGCTGGAGAGCCACCTCATGCAGGCGCACAACGTGACACCAGAGGGTCTCCAGCGTCTCATGTTGCTTGTGGAAGCCAAGGAGTGGGCGCCGCAGACCGGACCGCACCACAACATGGGGAAGGAGAGCACCGCAACCGTGCCGCACCCGCGACACCACGCCACAGAGCCTGACGAGAGCAGGGAGATAAACGTAGAGACGTTGGAGATTGAGCACAACAAGCTCATTGCCGAAGGTGTGAATTGAAACATATTTATTAGACCCGAACTTGTGTGTGTTTATGGGCGTCTGTTTGTTGTTTTGTACATGGGGAGTGCTAGGTTTTAAATGTTTATAACTTGTTGACCGTAGAGATATATTTTACTTGTGTATTTATTGAAATAGTCCATGTTTGTTATAACTAATGAATCATCACAAATTGATGAAAGACTCCCGCAGTGATGTTAAGCTCCATAATCACTTGCTGACTCTAATGAAATAGTATATGTTATGACTCTTGTACGTGTTTATGAGTCCAGCAAATTACACTCAGTACGGTTTCTATCTGTTGCAGCTCTCGACGTCTCGTCCCTGATGGACAAGGACAAAGTGGACATAGATAATCAGTATAGATGCCAGACCTGCTCAAAAACTTTTGCAATCATCGACCAACTGTACGCCCACCAGAACGAGCTGGGCCACCTGGAGCTGAAGCAGACGCCCCGGGGCCCTGGCTACCTCTGCTGGAAGAAGGGCTGCAATCAGTATTTCAAGACCGCTCAAGCTCTCCAAGTCCACTTCCGAGAAATCCATGCCAAACGTGTGAATACTGCTGGTAGCGACATCTCCCTGTTCAGCCACCAGTGTCCCCAGTGCACTCTGGCGTTCAAGTCTGCCGACAAACTACAGCTGCACCAGCACTTCCATCTGCTGAGGACAGTCACCACCTGCAGCTCGTGCACCAGGAGTTTCCATTCCATCGCCTCCCACAGGAAGCACCTCGAATCCGGCCACACGGAACTCGAAAAAGACGAGGTCGAGAAGCTTGTGGAGTGCCTGAGTGCCAGTTCAAAAGCCTGGCACGAAGTTCACGAGCTTCTGGAGATGAAGCTGAAGACGTCGAGTGTTGTGTCTCAGATCTCCAAGCTGGCCAACTCCAGCCCCAGTTTGTCCTGCTCCCCGGCCAGTGAGGACAGAGAAACGGCCATGCAGGACGACGAGAACGATAACGACATGGAGACGTCCTGCAGCGATTCCGCTCCCGACTACGAGACAAGTGCAATGTTCAAAGATAGTGCTAAATACCGAGACGAGAAATGTGACTTTGACAGGGGGGAAATGTCGAGTAGCTACAGAGACCAGCAGTTCATGGAAGACTTCATCAACAGCCAGGCTATGGCCGAGGGCAGCTATGACGATCCTTCTAGGAAATACAAGTGTCAGCGGTGCAAAGTCGCGTTTACCAAACAGAATTATCTCACTGCTCACAATAAGACTCTGCAGCACCGGCGCGGTGACAAGATGAGCTACCCCATCGAGAGGTACCTCGATCCCAACCGCCCCTTCAAGTGCGATGTGTGCAAGGAGTCGTTCACTCAAAAGAACATTCTGCTGGTTCACTACAACTCAGTATCTCACCTCCACAAGCTGAAACAGGCCGCTCAGATGGGAACACTCCCGCCTTCAATCTCTGTATCCTCTCCCACATCCTCTTCCACCACACCCACATCCACTGCCACATCCAGCACGGCGACGGCGGCATCCGACTCTGAAAAGAAGCCGTATCGCTGCAATATATGTAAAGTAGCCTACAACCAAGGTTCCACCCTAGACATCCATATACGATCCGTGGTGCACCAGACACGAGCATCCAAAATCCATGAGTTGGCCATGACCGGGCAGATCGACATCAACCTGCCACTCATCGAGCAGCCAGACGTAACCAAGACGCCGTCCCAGCAGGCTCAGATGTTCGCAGACATGCTGCAGCAGAGTCCAGTGTCGGTGGCCAACTCGCTGCAGCAGTCGCTGCTCTTCCCCGGAATGCCATCCAGCCTGCCTGGACTGGGCCCAATGCCTCTACTGCCAGGGATGTCACTGTCATCTCCAATGCTTACAACAGTCACAACCTCATCTACCGCATCGCCCAAGATAGCGGCATCAACTTCGGACACTTCTCACAAAATCAACGGTGAAATGCTGGAAAGGGTCGTAGAAAAGCTAGCAAAGTCCTCAGGAGAGAGGAAATCTGAACTGAAAGTTGTAATCAAGAAAGAACCCGTTGAGCATAGTGAAGAGCAGACTCAGAAAAGTAGTTCCATATCTAGGCAGAATGATATGAGAGAAACCCTGGCACAGGTCGCCAAGTTTCAGGCAAAGGCTGAGCACATGGACATGAACATTCAGCCTTCATTCTTCTGTCAGAGGTGCAGTTCCAGTTTTGTAAGCCAAGATGCTCTGAGCACCCACCAACAGATCTACTGCTTCCTAGGAGCCGGTGCCAATACTCTGACTTCTCAAGTCTTCAACAGGTCCCGATTCATGAATCGCTGCAAGCCTCAGGTACACAGAAACCTCTTGGAGAACATCGGCTTTGAATGTGTCATGCAGTTCAATGAATACAATCAAGGCAAAGTGGTGAAGAAAGAGAAAACTGCTGAGGAGAAGAAGGATGAGGAATCCAAGTCTGAGAAGAAGGAGGAAGTCAAGGAGAAGGATATAAAGAAGGAGGAGGAGGAGGAGGAAAAAGCCAGGAAAAAGCCAGACCTCCCTGAAATCAACAAGTGCTCGTGTGTGAAATGTGGCAAGGACTTCTCCAGTGTATGGGTGCTGAAAGCTCACCAGGAGGAGATCCACAGGGAGATGGTTCCTATAAAGGATGTGGAAAACTTTGGCCAGCAGTTTAAGACAGTCTTCGATAAGAAGCAGCCCAAGGATGAAGGGATCACTCCTGGAACCTCCACCCCGAGCTCGGTCGGCAACGAGAGGCCAGAGATGCCTCCTCCACCTCCACCACCTCCCCCACCAGCACCTCCAGTCTCCCTAGCCACAGGCTTCGACATGTCCCAGGTCATGCCTTCAATGTACAACATGCTGCCGTTGCCTCTTCCAGTGAATCTGATGACTCTGGGTATGCACCCTCCTCTGATGTCCATGATGATGCCTGGCATGGAAATGGCAGGATTCGGGCCACCCGTCACCATGATAGATCCCAACTTCATGGCCAACCAGCAGCAGCTGCAGCAGGCTCAGAATCAGAAGCGGGTCCGGACTCGCATTAGTGACGAGCAGCTGAAGATCCTGCGAGGCTACTTCGACATCAACAACTCTCCCAGCGAGGAGCAGATCCAGCTCATGTCAGACCAATCAGGGCTCCCTTCCAAGGTCATCAAGCACTGGTTCCGGAACACCCTCTTCAAGGAAAGACAGCGGAACAAGGACTCTCCGTACAATTTCAATAATCCTCCGTCGACGTCATTAGACTTGGAGGAATACGAAAAGACCGGAAAGATTCCCGAGATTAAGAGCGAGATAAAGGAAGAGTTTGATGAAGAAGACGACATACGCAGCACCGAACCGGATCCTGTGATCAGTGACGCCGAACACGACAAAATTGACAGACTTGACGCGAGATACGAAAGCTTGTTTAAGCTCGAGACCCCCAGACCGGAGTACCACGACGACAAGAAAGACCTCGACAGCTACTCTAATGCTTCCACCCCTTCTACTACGTCTTCCATCCCCTCCACACCTACTGCTTCAGGCCTCAACCAGCCCACACCCACCACCACTCCCAACAGCGACGAGAACTCGCTCATGAGAGACGGCTCCGGTGGGAAGCGAGCCAACAGGACCCGATTCACAGACTTCCAGATTAAACTACTGCAGGAATACTTTGACCAGAACGCTTATCCCAAAGACGACGAGCTCGATCACTTGTCCAAAATCCTGAATCTCAGTCCGAGAGTCATTGTAGTCTGGTTCCAAAACGCCCGCCAAAAGGCTAGGAAGATTTACGAGAACCAGCCTGCCGCCGATGCCAAAGAAGAAAACTCACCATTCCAGAGAACTCCAGGGCTGAACTACCAGTGTAAGAAGTGCAATGCCGTGTTCCAGAGGTACTATGAACTTATCAAACATCAAAAGAGGCCATGCATAACAGAGAACAATAATAATAACACCGTGTCTACGATCGACGACGACAGCAATTCATCAATAATGTCACAAGATGATCTCAGTCAGTCAGGCAGCATCAGCGAGCTGAAGGAACAGCAGCCACCACAACAGCAGCAGCAACAGCAGCAGCAGCAACCACAGCCATCACATCCCTCGGCATCATCCACGCCGAAGGAGAACACACGTGAGACTGCAACGTTCCTGTGTGACAAATGTGATGCTTCTTTCAATAGACTTGACCTCTGGCAGGAGCACCAGAAAATCCACAGCATGAATCCAACCCTGTTCGACGAATTCCCGCATAATAGTGCGTTTGGCATGCTACAGAACCTTGCGCACCAGGAGGACAACAAGGCCGCAGCCGCAGCTGCTGCAGCCAAGCGGAAGCTGTCGGCGCCGGACACGGACGAGGAGAGGGACGACCAGCCGAGGGACAAGCGTCTGAGGACCACCATCCTCCCCGAGCAGCTGGACTACCTGTACCAGAAGTACCAGCTGGACTGCAACCCCAGCCGGAAACAACTGGAGGCCATCGCCGCCGAGGTCGGGCTGAAGAAACGGGTGGTGCAAGTCTGGTTCCAGAACACCAGAGCCAGGGAAAGAAAAGGTCAGTACCGAGCTCACCAGCAACTCATTCACAAACGTTGTCCTTTCTGTCGTGCTCTCTTCCGTGCCAGATCCGCTCTAGAGTCTCACCTAGCTACCAAGCACGCCGAAGAAATGGCTAAAGTAGAGGTTAATGTCGATGCCCTGCCCGACGCTTCCATGGAAAGTAGTCCCACCAGCCCCCAACCTCTAACAACTCCAACCTCCTCACTTGGCGGATCTCGTGGCAGTGATCTCAACAAGCTTCTCTCTCTTTCCCCAGCTGGCATGCAGCAGTTGCTCCCCTTCATGCCGCCATCGAGCCTGGGCATGACCTTCCCATCCGCGGACCCTCTGCAGCTGTCCATGAACAAGATCTATGAGGATTCCTTCAAGAAATACATTAACGAAATGAGTGGAACAGGAGGAGGAGGAGGCCATGCACAAAAATCCAGGAACAGCTCTGAGACCGGCTCCACCAGCAGGAGGTCGGAAACCGAGAGTCGGGTCCCTGCTCAAGGTGAGGATGATTCTCCGCTCGATCTCAGCAAACCCATCAAAGTAAACACGGAGACCGACAAAGGGTCTTCTGACGGACCGCTCACGGACCTCAGCGAAAGGAGCGAGGACCTGTATCCAGGCCGTAGGATCAGCATGGATGACTCGATATCAGAAACCTGCTCGGACTTTGACATAAGTATAAATGACGAGGGGAACATGTCACTGAGCAATCCTCCATCCCCGTCGAGTTACTCCATGAGCCATCTCAACAAGCGGTACCGCACACAGATGACCAGCCTGCAAGTGAGGGTGATGAAGTCCCTGTTCCAAGACTACAAGACGCCGACAATGGCCGAATGCGAACTCCTGGGTAGGGAAATCGGTCTTCCGAAACGTGTTGTCCAAGTATGGTTCCAGAACGCACGGGCCAAGGAGAAGAAGTCCAAGCTGGCGTACGCTAAGACGTTCGGGAGCGACGTGGACTTCAACAAGCCCCCTGAGGAGTGCTCACTGTGCAAGTTCAAGTACTCGCACAAGTTCACCATCCAGGACCACATCTTCACGCGCAAGCACATCGACAACGCCAAGGCCTACATACAGTCACAGTCGGAGGCCGAGCGGGAGATGTCCGACCCCACTGGTATGTCGTCGCTGCTGCGGCAGCAGCGGGAGATGGACAGAGTGCGGAAGGTGTGGGACGATGCCGGCTCCACGTCCACGCCACACCTGGCACAACTGCAGGCCATGGGCATGAGTGCTCTGGGGCTCCCTGCTGGAGGTGTGTATTGTCACGTTGCATGATTCTGTCTGGTTGTCGTCTTTATGTAGTATGCTCGTATCATAGTTGGCAAGAAGAAAGGAAAGCAAAGAAATCATTTGTATTCATGTACAGGTTTTAAAAATTAATATATTTTATTCATATTTTGTCAATGGTTTATCCATAAAAGTTATGTAGCATTTTTTTAAAACGTCAATGAACAGTAATAATAATTTGAGGCCGTTCTGCAATTCAGAATAGCATATTATTGACATTATCCGATTCCTGGGGATTATGTATTAAGAATTCAAGCTGTTGCTAATACATAGATACTTATAGTTTGACATTGGGATTTATGTATATTGGTTAGTCAATCTATAGATAATATCTACTATCCATGGAGTTTTGGGTCCCAGCATGACAATGTACGTTCAATTTACTTCATTAGCAGCTATTTTTCACAGCTCTTGATATTCTTCATCATTATAATAATAAATGTACTTGTAAAGTGTGTCATCCACCTTATGCAGTGATCGCTGATCATCTATGTTAATATTTTTTCCATTTATTCTACGAGATCATGAATTGACCCACATAGTTTTGTGATGTTACCAAAGCATTTTTACCCAACCGTTTGGTTTTACGTGAAATAATTGTTGAGAAAAATACCAATTTGGAAGGAGTATGATCACACTTGTTACATTGGTGAAATGCTGATTAATCAAGAAATATTGCATTTCGGGGTTAAGAAATTATTTCCAAAATATTCATGATGTGCTAGAACTTTTCTAATGAATGCAGAGTAGCTTGTCTAACTCTCATGTTGCTCTTGAACTACTAACATTGATAACACAATCTCGACAATTTCCCAATCTCAGCAATTTCAACTCCCAACATGATGGCAGCAATGAACAATTTCACAGCAACAGAAAATTTAAGTCTTAAAAAACCCAGTCTTACAACCCCCACAATCATCTCTTCCCTGCCACCACCACAACCTATCATCCACAAGCACCACTACAACCACCATTTGCCCTCCACAAACCCTCCCTTGATGGAACCTCCTTAAAGTAAAACCCTATGACAGAATTATGCTTGAAGCTTAACCCTTCTCCGTAGGAATCAGTTTTCCTGCATGATTTTAGAAAAGAGTAGATAATTAAATTAAATGCATTAATGATTGTTTTTGATGCCATGATGATAATGATGATCATGATTGTTCACAGACGGACGGAATCTCGGACATTCTGCTCATTCATCGGGGGAGCAGCCCAGTCGTAGGAAGTCCAGCTCCGGTCAGGCCGAGATTCGAGTCAAGAAGGAGCCGAAATCTTCCACATCCACCGAAGGTAAGCCAGCGGCACTGAGACTTTGTACCTTTGTTCTGGAGAAATGCCATGTGAATATAACTTGTGAATATAACTATTTCCATAGAAGTTTATTTTTATTTGATTTTATAATGTATGGGTGAAATATTACTGCTGCAACGAAAAGATAAAATTAATTCAAATTTATTTGATTTGAATTGGGGTTTATAGATGTTTCCATGACTAGATCTGCCACCACTGTAGGGCTGAGTATTGCAGTAAACCTGCAAGCACTGGCTGGTACTGATGTCTGCATTGTTACGGTACAGACAGCATATCCTATCATGATACATGCCTTCTGTGGACATTGTTGCCGTGACTTTGGGCAGGAACATTTACTTATGTAGTCCACTGCTCCTAATGGTCTTGGCCAGCAGGGTTACCCCTTACTTGGACTCGCAATCCAGCAACTCTGGTTCGAATCCCACGGACGGCAGTGGTCCTTTTACACTCTCAGAACACTAACGTGGATGCTTTATAGTTTGGCTTGCATGTATTCTGCCATTAGTAAATCTTATTGTTGTATTTCAGGGTCGAGCAGTTCCTCGAAGCATCACCATCAGCAGCAGCAACAGCATCAGCAGCAGCAACATCACCAGCAACAGCAAGAGGCCGCTGTGGCCTCGGCTGAAATGGCGATGAACGCGCACATGATGTCAGCACTGGGAGGCTACCTTCCGGGAATGGATCCGTCGTTCCTGTCCTACATGTATCCCGGTCTGCCGGGATATTTCCCCGGGATGGGAATGCCTCTTATGCAGCCAGGGCTTATGCCAGGTATGCATACTAGTATTTGTCTGGCACAAGGCCCTTCATTGATCATCCAATATCCTGTGATTTTACACTGATTTACGTATAAATTGTGTTTGGCCAAAAAGGCATAGGATTTCTATGTTAAGAAATATCCGCATCGATTTTGAGGAGTAAATAGATTACAGTTAAAGGGAAACAACTCTTGTTATGTAATCTTAGGCTTGTTAATTAATCTACTGTAATCAATGTTTGACAATGTCTATTTCATCATGTTTGCAAAGGTTTAATGTATAAAACATCCTACTTAATAATGGTTTGTTTTTTATATATATATATAAATAGAAAAAAAAGGTGTTAAAACTGATTTCTTTTATAAATTGAAAAAATATTTAAAGAAATTTCCAAGGACGAAAAGTTATTTTGAAACCGTCACTCTGTAAATGGATATAAATATTAATTTTTGGCGAGATTTTCAATTAAATGTATTCTAGATGTAGGTGAAAAGTACATTTTTGGTGACATTTCTATCTAGTGATATTTTCAATGAAATATATTCTCTATGTAGTCGAAATGTTAATTTTGGGTCGAATTTCTAATGAAATATACGGACCTCTTTTCCAGGCGCGGAGCACATGATGGCATACGACCCTCTGAGTTTCGGCACGCCTCTGCCGCTGCTGCAGATCCCCCAGGACGCCATCAAGAATGTGAGCGAGCTCCTGGCCGACTCCAAGTCCACCCTGGCCCAGTACACCCAGGACTCCAAGTCCGTGGCAGACCTCAAGACGCAGCTCGGCAGTGCGGACTACGCGTGCGTGCAGGAGGGCACGGTGGACGTGGGCTACATCTGCAAGAAGTGCCAGATGGTGTACCCGGCCAAGGAGGCGTGCGTGTCCCACCAGAAGGCGGTGTGCTTCGCGGGCAGCAAGGCGGGCGAGTTCAGCCGGCCCATGCTGAAACTGGAGCAGAAGCAGTATGAGTGCCGGGCGTGCGGCGAGCGCTTCTCCACGGGGTACGAGTACAAGCTCCACTGTCAGATGGAGACGCACAAGACCAAGGCCACCAAGCTGTACCAAAGGAAGTCGGAGAGTGCCAGTGCCACGGTGGCGTCCTCATCCGCCGCCTCATCTGCTGCTGCTTCCACCTCCGCCTCCACCTCCTCCACCTCGGGGTCGGGAACTCCCGGCGGAAAAATTAAACATGTTCATTCTGAGAATAGACACGAGAGTGCCTCGGAAGAATCGGAGCCTAAAACTAAGAAGCCAAAGAATGAGTGAAGTTAGTTGGTGCGACTTGTTTTTTGTTTTGTTTTTTTATGATTGGACAACGGGGCCTCCTTATAACCAGACAAAGATTTTGTCCTGGCTGACTTACAGTATTTGACCAAGTGACGTTCCACTCCCCCTCTGACTGTCGGTGTCGCGAGGGGGTACAAGGAGGATGGCTTTGTGAACTATTCCATGTTTTAGGAAAATATGTACTCATACATATCTTTTTTGCTCATGTGAGCGCTCGATGTAATTCTTCCATTTTTTTGCATTGTATGTTGTTAACTCTGCTATGCCGGGCCAGCCATATTAAATATGGGCTCTCGGCAATGGGTTTGAACCACACTGGACTTGACAATGTTGTAGTTGATGCCGTATTTTGTGAACTGATTGATCAATGACGTAGTCAGCCTCGAGGAGGCGGAAACAATAGTGTTAGCGTATCTAGTTCATTATTCTACGTGTAAAGGATTTTACTTAAAAGATATTGTAGTATATTTGTTGATTCTGCGTGGGTTGTGTGTTAGAGACAGGGATGCTGTTAGGATTTTTAAAAAACTATCACAGACGCTTCTTCCACAGTGCCATGAACTTGGTGATGGTAACGTCTCACAGAGGTCAAGGTCACAAGCTGACCTTTGCTGAATGTGAAGGACAAATGGTGACCCCCCCCTTTTTGAGCAAAATGTTCAATGATAGATGTGTTCATAGCCATTAATGTGATCAGGTCAAATTTATTTTGTTTATGGCCACGTGTGTTTGAGGATTCTCAACCAAAGTTCACGGTTGAGCGGATCGGTATTGAAAGATTGATTTATCTGTACATTTGTGTTGCCATGTATTATTTTTTATGTATTGGAGCATGTATGTGTTGGTTGTTTATCTGCGACTGCCATTGTTCGTACTGTTACATGGATTCTTCTTCGCATTATCATGACACGTCTGGATGGATCGTATGCGTACCACTGAAGTGTTGTCCTCTCATTATCTCAATCTCCTCACAGAGACGGGAAGGATTCAAACAAGGGTGTATGCTCTGTGGGGAGTTTACCTTCCCTTCTCTGCTCTCCTCGTCTCTTCCATTCCCAGACACACAATGTCTTCTGTTTTGGCTCGACAGTCTGAGAATGGAAGCCGGCGAAATCAATCTTCTATCCGCGTTAAAAATAAAACGGAACTAATTTTGTGTTCACGTGACACCGTTCACATTGACGGGCAGCGTTCACGAACGTGTTCACATTGATGGTGGTGTATTGTGTTATCTTGAACGTTGTTCGGGAGATAGTATTACTTGTTCTGTGACCAATGTGATGATGGTTTTTTCTGTTCCTCATTTCCTCGAAGAGTTCGTTCTCCACGAGGGATAGTTCATTGTGTGGTGAAATGTGAAAATAATCAGTGCTCCCCTTAGATGTGAAACAGGGTTCTATTATGTCAGTTTACTTGTTCGCTCCTCTGTTACAGGGTGTACCATGTTTCTCAGTAATAATGTCATCATAACAATATAATAATCAGCTTTATTGGATATAATAATGCGTTGCGTGTATATCGTACGTACGACTGCAGCATTTCAGTATCTTTCCCTTGCAGCTATATCATCCAGTCTATAAATAGCTCCATGTCATAGCGTATACATATTTTTTTTGTAGTTCCAATGACCCTTCCAGTTACCGAGGATAAGTTTTTTATCCCTCAAATGCTCAGTTGAAACAAATATATATTAGTCCATATCAGTTTTAGATATTTTTAGTTTGACTTTTCAGCATCTTAGGAGCATTGTTTTTCTCGTATTATCTTATTATTTTTTCTTTTTCTTGTTTTCGAGATTGTTAGACAGATTATAAGTTTTTAACAATTTTTGCGACTATTTTTGCCAACATATGACTTACAATTCTGCTTGTTGCTGAAGGGTATTTTTGTACGGTTCGTGAAAATAAATAGTAAAACCTTCTGCTTCAAGCGAAAACAAGGGCTTCTAAATTGGTGCATGAAGAGAAACAACAACATAAATAGTGACAAAGCATATACACTTCTACATATTTGTATGAAAGAGTAACCTAGCCAATCATCTTATGTTATTTTTTGTAGCATATATATGCTAAAAGTTGCATTTATCATAATTTGTATATAAAATGTAGATCATGTGATTTTGTAGATCTCAGAGATTGCCAGATGAAGGGTTAATTTGAAATCCTCGTGAATTGTGTTCTATACATAGCCTGCAGAGGGAGAAATATATATATATATATATATACATACTTACATATATACATACACACACGTCTAGACATGAGGCGTGGTGTCGTCTAGATCAGCGTGACCTGTTTTAACTACAGAGGAGAAGGGTCCAATAATAATCCCACGGCAAATCGTGGGACATACCCAGCTTCCACCAAAAATATCGAGGAGCCGTTTTACCCCAAAATAAATAAAACATCAGTTTATGTTTTGACATACTCTCCTTCCTATTCATTTTGTTGATAAGAATTTAAGTGCTTCGTAGTTTTGATTTGATACAGTATTGTTATATATAGATAAATGTTAAAGTTTATGTATATCATGTTGTTGTTTGATTTGGACCAATGGGAAGACTCCGAAAGAATCTTCAATTTTACTAAACTAGCTTTAAATTTTAAAGTTTGAATATCATGGCCAGATTTTCAAATGTTATGTTTGAAGATAAAGTGTTATTTTCAAGTTCTCCACAAAAGTTTAACTCTGTGCATTTATATAATTACAATCCTGTTTTTAATTTGTGAAACTTGCCATGATATTTAGGCTTTAATTATGTTTTGGTTGTTATCTTCTCAACAGATTTATGAAAAAAAATGTAACGTTTTGATTACATGAAAAGTAGTTTTGAAAGATTCATTTCAAACCATGTTAGACATTTTTTTCAGATTCTTTATTTTTTAAATATTGTTTTATTTATATTTAAAGATTCTGAAACATATTTTTTACATACAATGAATTCCATGACAAAAAGAAAAATATTGTTACAAATATTTTTACGAGGGAAGACAAAAAATTACATTTTTAGATTGATTTTGCTGCAAAATGTACGAAGGTTTGAAATGAATCTTGAGGTGAATGTCATTCCTAGACTTATATCATTACGTACACAGAGATATACCACACCATATTTACTTTGACCTTCTTTCTGTCGGATTAACCCTTTCCCTGTTAGTATTATCTCGATCTGTTCTCTATAGGGCAGTCGGGAAGGTATGGGTTAAAGATTCTCACTGCTAAGTAAAGCAATAAGTCAGTCATACTATATGGACATCTCTGGATGCCCTCTGCAGCGTGTAGCTCGAAATAGTGGCGATCACTGTTCTAGGGCATCCCCAGGTGGCGCCAGCAGCAAGGAGGTTACCTGGCATAGATCTGTGTGCTTTGTATACTTCAGCCTCACAAGAGAGAAAGTATTCAATATATTCTCAATATTAATATAAAAATTAAAATGCCATTAAAATATTAAGCCAATGTCAAGACCATGACCATTTTTTCCAGTATGAATTATCGTTCGTAGGATTCGCCATTCGCCAGGTTTCTCTAAATGATCTGAAATTAGCTGTGGGTATCGTATCATTACCACATATTGTTTGGAACTCTGGGTTCATAGAATTATGTGACTTGATGGATGGCGATTCATGCGATATTTACATACATATAGTATATATATCTCCCCCCAAATCCCCCCAACCCCACCCCTACCACACCCTTCATTCTATGTACAAATTGTACCAACATGGAGTCTGGTTATCATATTTACATTTTAATTCAGGGATTGGCATTCATCATGTGTTATTGTGTGGAGATCGGCTGTCCCTGCTTCACTTGTTTTGATGGCGCAAATGCTGTTCTAGGCCTAGAAACTATTTTACTACAGTGGTCCTATTTTTGGTACTGTTGAGTCTTTTAGACTTTTTTTCAACGAGATATATGTAGTCTGCTTCGCAATATACAAACAAATAAAAACATATGATCAGTATACTTCATCTTTGTCATTGTTATTAATCTATGGTCTTCACGGTTTAGCAAGATATGTAGGCGACTCTTGGACAACAGACACTGATACGGATTTCAATGTTGAGAGAAATTAACAAAGATT
>JAUTCA010314144.1:0-10055 GCA_032362005.1 Nodopelta heminoda | reverse complement strand
GTACACTCGGAAGAATTAGAGTTACTCCCCTTTGCACGTAAGTAAAACGTTAGTAAAATGATGAAGGCCGCACAAGTGTTATTTGCCGATTGAAAACAGCATTAACTAGAGTATATGACAGTTATTTGATGTTATTTTATCATTCTAGTCTCTTATAATCTATGCTGTGATGTATCGAATTTAGAAGTACGATAAAATTAATCTCAAGTTGTCAATTTTATTTTTAATAAAGTGCGTCCAGGACGCGTAGCAGAATATCCATGCGTCCAAACTTGCATTTTGTGTGTATGTGACGCAGGATTGCTCTTTCGGAGAAACCCTGAGTTCCCTCCACTTTATTGCTCATGTTGCAGTAGTAAATATGTACCCTATTTTTTTATAATTTGCATTTTTAAAACAAAAATTCAGTTCCAATTGTTAACTGAAAACTGCATCTTGCAAGGGAAAGAACTCAGATGTTCAAACCAATAAATGGTCAACTTATAACAAATCATGATAATAACCACATCAAAGATCAGTTTCGACACATTTGTAGATTACATCAATGAACTGGTCAATAACGGTAATCAATAAAGCTGCTGAAAATCAAAACACCATAAGACACGTGCATGCAAAAGTTTGGGTGGTAATATTTTATTATGAATGAGTGGTAAAGGTGTGTGGGGGTTCAGAAGGTGAGAAAGTAAGGAAGAAATGAGATCTAAAGAGATAATAAATCATGTGTATATCCGGTGAGCATATATGCATAACTTGCACATGGTGTGCCCTCAAAGCACAATGATAGATAATTAATACAACAATAGCATGTGAATAAAATGGCAGTGCTGAAATGTTCCCTAATGCAATTTTGAAAAACGATATATTTAAGTGGGTTTTTTTTTTTGGCGAGATACACCATTGGTGAATGCAGTTTTGGTAAATATACTTTATCAGTGGAAAATAAAATAAATTACTTCAACGCTTCAGTAGGTCGTAAAAATAGCCACAAGGCAATCTAGTGGGCAGGCAGAACATTCTCATCCCTGACAACGCTACAGCACTAGGCAAATACACCATTAACAACGTACCTTCTTCCGACGGCACAACAGCATTTGATTCAATGGCCACTGGAGGTGGTGTCTGTTCCTTCGACATCTCAGCTACAGACACCACAGCCGGAGCAGGCTTTTCCACCACCTCGACAACTGGAACGTCGACAACGGGCGGAGGCTTTGTGATGATGGGAGCCGTCTCGATCGGTGGGGATGGCACTGCCGGAGAGAAAGACGTCTCCGGGACAACTGGGGCAGGTTCTGCCACTGCCGGCGGGACAGCGTCCACGGGACTGCTCTGGTCCACCGGTGGACTGGGCTCTGGAGAGTAGTCCACACTGGATCCCACCACCTCGGTCTCGGCCGCTGCAGGCTGCGGACTTGGCTCAGTGACAGCAGGCTTAGACACGGCAACTTCTTGCGGCTGTTCTATGCCACTGTCTGACGGGGTGTTCGAGGACACGGCGTCCATCGACATAGTTTGTTGTACAGGTTCAACTGATACTGTGCCTTGGTCATTTTCTTGTGCGACCTCGGGGTGTGTGCTTGTGTCGTCTTTTTGATCTGCCAGGGGTGGACTGCCGGTGGGCTGGTGGGCTGGTCCTGGCCGGAGTGTGGCCGCCACCTGAGCAGCAAACTGTGCGGCAATGTCACTACTAGACATGAGGGGAGGAGGTGGTGGACTACCCTGAAACATCCGAAAATGCATATCCCATGAACATAACAAAATGAATATTCTAGGTATACTAATTGATAAAATTTACAGACATAATAAGAGTGAGAGTGAATTATTGTTTTACGTCAAAACAGGAATCTTTCACCCATAGGTGATAAACATAATATAAGAAGTCAAGGCTTTCAAATGTTGAAATGGATCAGCCGTTGTTATATTAGATCAAAATTGTCCAACATAGATTTTCACTGACAAGTTTCCTAAGAAGCTTGCAACTGCATTTTGAGAGGAAGTTAAAAAATCGAAAGTTGATTTTATGTATAGCATGTCACGGATGTAAACCAATGAATCACTTGTTCATCTGCTATGATTTTGTGCTAGATTATAGCTACACTAACTTCCCAATGTAGAAGGAGGTCTTAGTACGGGACACTTACTTCTGGTGGGGGCTTGGTGACTGGTGTATTCCTAGCACTGCCACCAGGTGGTGTGGTCTTCTCCGCCTCTGTGTGCACCTCCTGGCCAGAGTTGGGGTCTATGATGGGGATGGGCTTGCGCTCGCGCTTCGGTAACGCCACCGGCGTCTGCAGGCTGGTTGCAGACGGTGGTCGCTGAGGTTGAGCAAGGGGAACAGTCTGTCCCTGAAAGCAGATAGTACATATTGTACATACTGGACACAGTATACCCAACAACAATAATAAAATACAATAACAATTGGTGTTTATAGAATCTTTCACTAATATCACGACTTGTCAGTTTAGGGCAGGAGGAAACTCTCAACATATGTAGCGCTGAATGTTTGCAGTAAACCTGCGAGCGCCGGCTGGTACTGACAAGACCAAGAATGATAACTGCAATAACTGTTCATGAACAGGGCTCTTATATTAAGACTATAGTGCTCTTGTACTGATGTCGGCAATCAGTGAGCTTCATGAACCGCCAGCACCGGATTGATGGCAACAAATTACAGAGTGCAGCATCCAATTACGATGGCATTGGAAAGTTTTAACTTCTGCAAACATCAATGCAGGGTGCCTAGAGCAGTGCACTGTACTCACCTGGTAATATACCGGTACTTGGTATTGTGGCGATTGTGTCTGGTACTGGGCAGCTGCTGCTATCTGTTGCTGAAGGGCTTGTTGTTGTTGTTGTTGTTGTTGAGTGTTTGGAATGGTATACGGGGGAGTTTGCATCCGTTGGTTAGGTGGATACTGCAAAGACAGGAACATGTTCAATTCAAACTTTATGTCTTTAACTAGTGGAACATGGAGGGGAAAAGTAGCTGGATTTATGTATATAAAGGTCTTGTGCATACAAATCAAATGTATATTATACCAATGCCAGATTCCCACGTTTATCCAAAATATGCTATAATTCTAGCAATTTGATTGTTCAAGGTGTCGAAAACAGATTTGTATACCCCAGATTGACCATAAGTAAACATAGTAACCTCGTAAATGACCGACATAATTGCAGCCATGATCAACTTGTACGTTTGGCATGGATACTAGTCAATTCACCACACCATACTACTATAAGTGTAGATCATTACAATTTTGGATAATTCATTGCAAGTGCTATTTCCAGGGCATACACGTTTTTACAAGCTGAAATTTCTCGTACACCCCTCGACAATAGTATGGATTTCTATTCACCATCATTTGTGCCTGTTGAGGCAACACAACGCCTGCATTGGTGGGGTAACCCTGGCCCTGGGTTTGACCCACGTACTGCTGTTGGTACATCGCTGGGTACACCTGGTTAGGTGGAGCCGCTTGGCCCATAAAACGTGGGGGACGCATTCCCTGTGTTTGTCCAGTAGAAAAGTATTGCTGGAAGAAGATTTGATTTGATTGAATTAATGTTTAACGTCGCGGCGGGAATATCTCGCTCATAGGCTGGAAGAAGAAGACACTAGGCTATGAAGAAATGCCACAGTAAACAACACAAGAGCCTTTGCCTGAACTCAAAGTGACTAAAAGACAAGATGTGATTTTAACCGTCAATGATAAACAATCGATCATTTTGAAAATAGTGCCAACTTCTTTCATTTGTGTATATTCAAGAGCAATTTTGATGAATCAGACCGTAAACGAAAACTATGTTTTTCTAGGTGATGAAACTTTCAACACTTCTAGAAAAGTACACTACACTAGTCCTGTTCCACTAATCATATGCTAGAAAGAATTCTGCACACATTACACAAATTACAGAAGGTAACGTAACATGCTATTGGCAACAAATTCCCAGACTTCTGCTAAATCACCAATTATGAGCCAATTTATAAATAACACAACATATCAAGAAATGAATCATAAACGTTTTTCTCATTTTATTAACCAGTAGGTGCTTGCTTACTGTGTTCTGAGAGGTTCTGATCCCCGTCTGCTGCTGCTGGTAGACGCCCTGCTGCTGGGGAGCGATACCGGGGGCAGGCATCAGTCCGGCTGCCACCGATTGTTGCTTGCTCATTTCATGGGGACTTGGGGCTGTCTGCACTGAGTAGCCCTGCACACAGAAACTTATTACAGGCATGGCAACAGACAAGTGTGAGTTTCAACCCCTGGACAAAAAACACTTTCGATGCTGAAATAATTTCGAGGTCGCCCACGAAGATATCCCGGTATACAGTATTCCAAAATATAACTTTTGAGTTACTTGCAACAGACTGGAAACAAACATATTGCCATCTTGTTGGTGTATGTAGCAAGACCTAGTTTTTACAATTACCAGCCTTTCATCCCTGTAGCAAAGGCCAAATCTACAAGTTATACTTTCAAATTCCTGTTCAAAGCAATTTTATTTACGGTAATTGAAAACCATTTGAGCATAGAAAATGTTGAAAATTCATTTACCTGCACTTGTTGATAATTACTTTGAGGGTAGATTTGAATTTCTTCCGTTCCTGGAACACAAGCAAATAAACAATGACAATAGTTTCAATGATGAACAAAATTATTCTATATTCTAATAAAGATGACTTTATGGTTGATCTTCCCGACATCTAACCAGTAGGGGCATAATGATAGGTCGAACTATCCACAGCTTACAGATGTGCAACAAATAATGATGCATGGCAGGTAATCTATCCATCTTTAAATAATTTAGTTATTTTCCAAAAACCCATCGCAATATTAACGCAACTATTGCAATACTGTCGCAATAGGGCTAAAGTAATGGCGGGAGCTTCATTGTGAAACTGACTTTCATGTACAGTTAATAAAATTACATACCTTTGCCATTCAAATCGAAGGGCGGAAAGAGTCACTATTTAGATAAAATGTACATGATAGTATTATTATATACTTACTGAGAAGGGGAGGGGTGTGTCCTGTGGGTGGAGCAGAGCTGAAGTCTGATTAAGGAATATGAAATAGATTTTCAGAAACATTCTTTCTTACTAAGTGCACGATCCCAATGTATTAGAGATCACTACGAGTCCTTATGGGCTCGTAGTAGATATGAGAGCTTCGAGAAATTATACCCAGTACTCAGTAGTATGCAATTAAGAGAATTATAAATGAAGTTTTAGATGGACATTATTTTGTCAGTGGAAATCTTGATCGTACATTTGTGACGAAAATAATACCAGTGTGGTTGTTAAAATGTTCTTAAGACCATCAGGATTTGTATCAGTTATCCTCCTGTGCCAGATCGATAAACTGTCATCACCACCAAGTAGAATATTGAAACTGAATGACAAGTAGACCTAAGGATATTTTTATTTATGAAACATGTGGTGCGCGATACTATGCAGTCGCAGTCTTCAAGGTATATTAGTTTGAGTGATTGGCAGGCTTACGCATTTTTTATTGGCTGACAAGTCAGCTGGAAGTACATCGACAGATATTTATGGTCATTTTGCAGTTCTTGGCTACAACTGCAAAGTACATTCACTTGACACATAAAATCATGCTTGTACTTTCAAAAACCTTTCCACTGCTGTATGGTAGACACAAATCAACTGCAACCCCCTGAATATGGTCGTCTTTTTATTTACTTCATTATACCAGTGCAAGGGGACGTAACTCTGTGAGTTATTGTTTAATGCTTAACAGCAACGTTTGCTTGAAATTCCTCCATAGATCAGTACGAGTACTGGGGACTATATAAATCAGTAAATAACAACTTTTGGGTGGATAAATCAAGCGTAATAAGCCAGATTGGAATTGCGAGTGTGCAAAGTTAGCGGCGACGGCTTCCCTTTCGGGATAAACACACATCACTGCCATGGATACGGCCTGGCGGATATTGTGGATTCGAAGATGAATCGCTGAATTAGACCATTTTTGAGAGGTTATGTATCCTATTTGACATATTGTATAATGCTAAGCGATATACACAGGGCTCTAGATTAACATTCTGAGTTACTTGCCCGCAGAGCAAGTCAGGGCAAGTAGCAAAGGCATCAAAGGTGCATACTGTTAAAAAGACTAATATTATTCTGTGAAAAACAAAAATCATCCTCGATTAATTTATAATACTGGTACTGGTAGGACATACATGACATTGGGAAAATTGTCAGTCTATTTCTGAGTATTTCCCTAATTTTGTAGTCTACTTTCAATCTTGCTGATACTACTTTGTAGAGGAAAGTATGATTTATACAGGTCTTTTGCCTTTTTCTTTTGCTACTCTGCCACCAACTTCAGATTCTACTGAAGCCACAGCTATAAATAATGCTGCGCTACATAACGCAGGCGAAGTTGAGGTTAGTTTTCTACACGATTTGTCGAAAACAGATAGCAACACTGAAGAAAGTTCATTTGGTTACTGTTGCTAATGCTTGAATTGTGTGCATGCGCGATCCAATTTCTAAGCATTTCAGATTCACTACTGTATGAAAAAGCTATTGGTGTAGTGTATTGTAACCATGTATGTACCCCTTACATAATCGGTAACTTAAATCTGAATCCATTGTACTACCTAAATAGCGTAGAAGACCAGCATGCGGTACGCAGACGACAAGTACAATAAGCGATGGCTTGTTTTGATGCATGTTCAGGTGTCAATACTAAATTACTGGGTTGTTTTTTATAAAAATCAATGTCCATACACAATCTTGCGCAAAAAAAATATCATTTATTACAAATGAGCGGATAGGTCCAAATCATAGGCGTTGCAAGTGGAGTGAATTCTATTTATAGACTTAACCAGTTTACTGATAAGTGTGTAGGTGAAATGTACACGATTGTTGTCTTTTTTTACGTTGTCTCACGATTATTACCCATGAACCATGCTGAACAACATAATTCATCTCTGAGACTGAATCAAACAGAAATGTAAGGATTTTCTCTGGATTTTTAGTTATAAGGCATAGACTTCTGTCATCAACGTAATTCCAAATGTAAATGCTATTCTTCAAAATAATAAAAATAGACATGACGGACTTGCAGCCGCTATTGGTGATTATGCTATTTAATTGATCCTGCTCTAGATAGTAACATTGCATTGTGCAAGATTCTAAACATTTGTAAAAAAAAATTTAAAAAAAGTGATGATCAAGTCTTCGTTAAGTTCATAAACCCCATAGACACAGTTTTTATTATCAAGTTTACAGTGTTTATAGATCACTGTGGCCAGCATGTCAGATATTTATTATGGCATGGCTCGTCACAGTCCATTTTTACCGTCATATAATGGTGTTGGCATATATCCGGACAAATTTGCAAAGAAACTGTCTGCATTGGATTTGTTATATTTATTTCCAAAAAGAATTGTTATTTGACATAATATTGATTGTTTTCTTTTCTACATAATCAAAACTCAAATATTTTAAGACTAAAAAACATCTGCATGGTCATGATGAATAACAACCATTTTCACAACAAATTTATTTGTATGTTATTAGTGCTCCCTTGATATAACACTGAAGTTGGGGTCCATGACATGCCACCCGCGTTACAATATAATTGGAGATAAAAAAAACGTGGACCCTGCATTGTATCCGAATCTGCAGTGCATCGAAGGAGCATTGTATTAGAATTTACGTTTTTGTAATCAATATTTCCGATTTATTTTCAAAATGTTGTCCATGGAGTCCCTGCAGTACATTTTTACACAGCTACATCATCGGCCGATGTAGAGGAAATTACTTGAATGAATAACAATACTTTTATTTTTAATTCTCTACACCAATACACAATTACAATAACAAACAAAAACATCCAGGATTATATTTTGTCTAGGCCTGGTATTTTCTTTGTTTTCTATATATGAAGATCGTATTCCATTTGCTTTAAGTATCCGATATGTCAACATTAGATCTAAATTAAGAAATTATGACACTGTAACAACTATAAGCAAATACAATTATAGACTTGGGGCTGTCATGAAACTCCAAAATAAATAGATAAAACTCATAAAATAATTATGATCTATACTTTTATTAGCTCAAGATTAAATAAGATCCAAAGGCATAGGGAATGTAGTGTTGGAGAATATGGACGGCCTGACAATACATATTTTTAAAGTAAACAATCGGACATCTAGACTATGAAAATAGGACAAACAACATGATTGGCAATGTTTCTCCCCAGCATTTGTTTGTAAAAATTAAACATACTTATGACTGTAAGATACAGACAGTAGCACTAATAACCTTTTAGAAAACATATGATCATCATATAGACGTAGGTTAGTAGTTTATATCGATATGCGTTTAGAATAATTTACTCAGGATGCCAAAAATAACACAACACATTCTCACGCACGCTCGACCCCGCCTACTGAAGTCTCGACGCTTCCTCCTTCACGAAGTACGTCGTAGATTTACAACAACGTATTACCAAATAATGTCTAAAAAAACGACTTCATTGCGTCCTAAACGTACTCAATAGGATACACTTTATTCCGAAACACTAGTATGTGTCCTAGCAAACGCGTGAAATCACTGCGAACATGTGATCAAAAGGAATATTGAGGTCCCAACACGTTGCCGAGCGCCCATGCATGTTGATAAGCCGGCATCTGTTGGTATACTTGCCGTTAGAAATGGTTCTTGTAGGGAAATATTGAGATCGTAATAAACAAATAGAACACACTGTGCTTTCAAAGGATACGCAATACCCAAGTGTTGGGGTTGTGTTGCTATCTGTATTGGTGGCGATATGGACGTTTTCCCTTTCTGAGCATTCATTTCAACGTGAAAAGGGAAGTAGAGTCCTTGGGTAAGGACCGTTTCGAAGCTTGTTTCCAAGCTCTATCTCCTGTTGGTGAGAAAAAGAAGGATCCATTCGATAAAACGGTACTTCGTTATCGTATTGATATATTTATAAATTACAGTTTTATAATATTCAACAGCAGATGGCGTTAGATTTCTGAACAAACCTCTCAATATGGCTACAATACATTACCTGCGAGGAGATGGCTTCGCAACTTCCGGAAGTGCCCGCGCAATGTCTTGCGAAGAGGTCATAGTTCACGTCATGGCGGTGCTGACTTGAAGTTCAGTTCGCTTTTCATTCCAGTGTTTATAGAATCTTTCAGGTAACTACAAACGTGGAATTTAAATATACATATTGGTGTTTATATTAACTGTTAACGAGATGATATATGTATTTCAAATTAGTGTGTAACCAAGAACAACGGTAACATTACCAGCTGATTGAAGTTGTTCACCTCAGTTGTGTTGACAAGTCGATCTCGTGACCAAATCAGCTGATTTTTAGTAAACACATTCAGGTCAGTTCAGGGCATCGTATATTGTCTAACCATTCATAATTAAATATCTGATTATTCTTCGTATTAATTGTGTCCATTATGTGTTTGTCTCGTGACACCCGTGCATGCCTGTTGGATCTAGGTCACAAATGTATTTATAGACTAGACAATGATAAACAAGTTTATGATGTAATCACCAAACGTTCACGCATGGTTCAGTACCTCGCGATCATGAATTTGAACCAGATTATGCTATTTAATTGATCCTGTTCTAGATAGTAACATTGCATTGTGCAAGATTCTTACTAAACATTTGTAAAAAAAGACAAAGAAGTGATGATGATACTTGATAGAATTTAGGGTAAACTCCTGTGAATTCGGTCACTTTTCTGTAGTGGTATTGTTTATATGATTATACGACTGGTGTCCTAGCAATTGCAAATAATGATAGTGTACTGAAGCTAGACCATTTTTATAATGAAAACTGTTAGTGGTTTTAACACAAACTGGTTCAATGTTACGAAACAAACATGAATCCTATGTATGTGTACAGTTGGTGTTAGATCCTCGACTTTGATCACCAGGGTTGGAACTTAACTTTAAAACGTACTTGCCCAAATAATGATATAAATAACAAAACATGAAATTTCTACTCGCCCGTAGGATACCTTTAACATTACGAGAAATGG
>JAUTCA010313922.1:0-10057 GCA_032362005.1 Nodopelta heminoda | reverse complement strand
TGTAGAACTGCATCACGATAACAAATACAGGAACGTGTCTGATAAGCTAGGCCTTAAGCTAAGCTGCGTTGCGACAGTTAACCGGCGGTGCGGATCGATACAAGCAAGACATCCATGGCCGCCAGGATCTAGGTCGGTCCAAGGCACTATCGATTGGCGATAGGGAACAGTCTGACCCACTTCCAATCGTAATAATGAGGGGAAGGTCGTCCTGTAGGTTTTGATTGCAGACCTATTTGATGGCAGACCTATTTGATGGCAGACGCCGTGTGGAATAATATGTGCGACCCAATAAATATACAAACACAAATTAGTACATGCAAAAACGTAAATAGGATATGTTAGAGATTGATTATAAATATGTTGATATCAAGTTTAGTTGAAATGAACTAATGGTAACAAGTCAAATCAAGTATTTATAGTAAATATTTCGAAAACTGGCATCGACATGTTAAAATGTATTACAGATATACAAAAATAAATGCTAGTAACAGGAAATAGCAGAGGGGTGACCAAAGTATAACTGAAGATGCGCATTATTGTGAAATGCAGAACGCGGCAATGAAATTGCACATAAGTTCTACATTATGGGATACTATATTAAAGGCTTACTATCACAGATATGTATGGTTGTTTTGGAGTAGTTCTTAGCTATAACAGCAAAGTACATCCACTTGACA
The DNA here is from genome assembly GCA_032362005.1 of Nodopelta heminoda. NCBI lineage: Eukaryota > Metazoa > Mollusca > Gastropoda > Neomphalida > Peltospiridae > Nodopelta > Nodopelta heminoda. The sequence goes on along the minus strand of JAUTCA010313922.1, from coordinate 9,377 downwards.
TAAAATCATGTTTGTACTTCCAAACAGCTTTGCACTGCTTCTTTATACATCATTCAAAGGAGACATAACTCTGATGTTTGCTCGTATTCCTTCTTAAAACAGTGATGCATAAAAGACAAGATAAATAGCAGAACGTTCCGTTTTTTAAAACAAAACATTATTTGTTTTACAACTATCAAGTTATGGGGATAAGTACATCAGTAAATAGTTACTTTAGGGTGAACAAATCGTGCGTAATTAGTCTCACATCGAAATGTGCGTATCCATTATATAGGTCAATCATCCGTGATAGTATGCCTTTAATTTAATTTTAAAAGTGTTGATCACAATTCCCCCACCCCCGTCTCTCTCTAATTCCGGTTTCTCAGTTATACACTTACTCACACGGTCAGTCATGCAGGGCTAGGGAGGGTATTTGATGTTTAAAACTATATAAAAAACGTCATATCATTACGGACATGCATCAGTAGGTATTTGATATAAAGGCGACATCATGCTAGCTTTCGCATTAGACAGCCGACCATATGTTGCTATCGAACAGTCAGATCTAAATTGCAAATGAAAACTAAAATAACCTTGTACTTCATGAGCAGCTAATGAGTGCGTCTGTACTATACACACACATGCGCGCGCACACACGCGCACACATACACACATACATAATATGTATATATATATATATATATATATATATATATATATCTATATATATATATATATATATATAGAGAGAGAGAGAGAGAGTGAAAATCTATGAGTGTGTGTGTGTGTGTGTGTGTGTGTGTGTGTGTGTGTGTGTGTGTGCGTGCGTGTGAGCGCGCGCGCGCGCGTGTGTGTAATGTACAAATGCACTTGCGTATGACGGTACCCGTATGACATACAATGGCAAGCTCAGGTTTGTTCTTATCATGGTAACCATTTTACATAATAAATGCAATCTTTACATCAATACAACCATCAAACAGTGTATGCAAATATGCACATTTCATCCATATAGCTCCAATAAACCATATATTATAATTATGTGTAACAGCGTGCGTGTCATGTCGTGTCGTAGAGCTACACAATGGACCTGTTCAACGCACGATGCCTCTTGCGTGTGCAGAGAGCTGTGAGCCGGGCTCGGAGTAGGTCAATTGTGATTAAAGTCTATGGGCAACTTGCCATGACCTTGATAGCGGAACTCGCCTGACCCAGTGATCCAGTGAGCGCAACTGAAAACTAGCACAAATCTAAATATAGCTATTACAAGTCACTGCGCTCTATTCATGATCAGTAAGACGAAACGACCTACATTTCTAAAGCAATCTTGTGTTAGAGATCCTTACCTCGGTGTATGTATATGTGCATACTAGCTATATACGTGCTCGGGTATGTCTACACGCACACGTAGCATGCCGTGTCTATTTGTGCTGTAAACTCTACTCTTAAATATTCTTTAAATCATGGCTCACTATTTGCCAGCAGGACTTTATATGCCCCAAATTCCATATAAAGTCCGGATATTGAAGCACTTCCATGTTATAAAATATCTTGACAAAAGTCAGGATCGAACTTAACATGATCTTGTTATTTGTTTCATTATGTCAATGCATGGGACAAAACTCAGTGGTACGACTTAAACATACAATACGCACAGGCAACGTTTTCTCGCAATTCCTTCATAGTTCAGTTAATGCATCAAAGATAAGATAAATAGCGGAATGTTCCCTACATGTATATAACATATTAATATTTTGATAACTATTGAGTACTGGAGTGGATAAATCAAGCGAAATTAATTTCAGATCGAAATTCGTTTGTCCATTATACAGGCCTATCAATTGTGATATTATGCCTACCGCGTGTACTTAGATAATCGCTTTTCAGTCAAAGTGTTAATATAGAATGGTATCAAGTTAATGTATGTACAACATTGGAAAATTATATAAATATAATGTATGGATGCATTTAATATGTTTGCCAGATTGTCCAGTAACTGTAAACTTGCTTATCTGTTGCATTCTCCATCCGCGAAAAATACATTTAAGACACTGTAAACTACACGTGGGGAATTAAAGTTAACCTAATCAATTGTAATATACTAGCAAATTAGTAATATAAAATGTGCCGGTAATTGAAATTACAACATTTTAAACAAGCAAACTCGCAAACCACCATCCTGAATAATGTGACGTCTTCGCCGACTACTTTTGTCTGGCAGGTAATGTTACAAACCCCTGTTTGGTATAATTACTCAAAAAACTATTTAACTCAAATCAATCAAATTTGACACAACATTAGGAAATGCTTGTACCCAACCAGATCCAAAATTACAACTTCGTAGATCTCCGAATAAATATTCCGTCTATTTAGCCTATTACTAGTTCACTAGCACTCTTATTATTGATTGATGAATCTCATGTGACCAATTTCCATTGGTGTTCGAATATGTAAATCGCTGTTACATGACAGAACGATCCCCTCCGCATATTTAGCAAAAGTTTGAAGTGAAATAGTAATAATATGTTAAATAGCCATACTTTTTATTCGGCAACCTACAACGTTGTAATTGTGGGTCTAGTACTAATACTACTAGTATGTCAAAATTAGAGTGACATGCGTTGAATAGTTTTTTAGTAACAGTACTAAACAGGGGTTTGTAACATTACCTGCCAGACAATAGTTCATGTACTAACTTCTTAGGTGCTAAATACAAGCTTATACATCTTCTATGAGTAATACAGAGAGAGCGCGAATGTACGGACGCATAAAATACGACAGGTGCAAATTGTAGTAAATAATAGCAACGGTGTTTAATGTAGTGAACTAACTTCTATATACTGTTACTATTTAGTGACTAGTCAGCTGCGAATAATAAACAATTAAAACTATTATATATTAAAAAAATCACCTTTAGAAAGATCCGCACTGACACTGTGTCAGTAACCAAGCAACGCAATTGGTATTTTGGATAATATTCAGAGTATAGTTTCTCGAAGCTCTCTTATCCGCTAATAGAGACCAAAGCACTCTCTTAGCAGTGTATTAACGCTGTGGTCTCTTTGTGGATAAGAGTTCTTCGAGAAACGATACCCAGCATTTCAAGCAAGCACTTATTGTATTAGGATTTTCACATAAACCAAGATGTGCTCACATCCATTTTATTAAATAGCACTACATACGCTATGCTATCCAATGTAAGCAATACCCCTTCCCAATCCATTTCCTCCAATGGTTAAGGCAATGATTAAGAACATGATTACGGTAAGGAAAGGGTGAAGAAAATAGTTACGACTATTGGCCGCGCTCAGCAGGTTTTATCAGACCACCTTGTCTTACTTAGTAACAAAGGCATATATATTGATTTCAGATCGATCCAGCTTCATAAAAGTTAGGTCCGTTTATGTGTCAACTCTGCAACGTTGCGTGAACTGTATTAAGCCTAAATGACTTAATTGCTAAAAGTCAAGTTTGTGTTTAGAAAACTGTTAAAGACCGTATGCTGTATATATGTTTGTGTCCTTCGAGAACACACAGAGGAGAGATTGATATTATATCAGTAAGTTGTAACACGTTATAGTAATATACTTGATCAAATTAACACAAATTAACACAGTGATAACTTGTTTTAGTAATTTTAAGCATACTCAAATAGGAAATCGCTTGAAATGTTGTAGAAATCGTTTATATTACAAGTGATTTGACTATTGTTACATACTATTGGATAACTTAGATGTGTCAATTTCACAAAATCTAGAGAAAAACAACTTGTGCATTAGAACCATTACAGACAGAGTTCGCGATATGCAGAATCAACCGACAATACAACAATAAAATTATATCTGCCAACTTAAAAATCCATTCACTAGCACTCTCATCCAATGATGTCTATCTCACCCAACTAGTATACATTGTTTGAGGATGTTGTGGCACGTTAAACACTCCAGTCTTTTTATAAAACAAAATATACAAAAACAGGAAGACAATACATTCCAATCTATACATTTATGTAATCATTAATGTATGTTTTATAGCATGTATTAATTTATATTGAAGTTTTCATATGTTAACTTGGGATCGGCCATTAGATATAGGTACTCAACTGCGTGTTGGTCAATCCAGGACAAATATCCTACAGACAAAAAGCCGTCAGACAACAACTCCTCTGATATAACACACACACACACCACCTCCACCCCCACCCCCAAGACCTCACCAGGATGTAATACACCCGCTTATGATAATTGTGTTTAAAACATTGATTTTTCTGTATTAATATTTATGTTTATTGATGATATGTTTAGTTAATAAATTGCAATGCCAATGGTATACTAGTAGTCATAACCTTTCATATTTAAGAAAAGGTGTTTAGATCAGTTATATCTCAATTGAAATTCAATATAATTATGCATACTAATTACTATATTTTAATCCCCACTGAGAACACATGAAAGAAGAACATTTTCAACGGTGTCAAGACAAAACAGTATGGACATTAGATTCTGTGTTAGGCTTCGCTGACATTAATTTGTAAGTGACTGCTATTGTAGTTAATGTGTTAATAAATTGTAATGAATGACTAATGTCCTGCTGGGTTATTGTCTCGAATGCTTTGTTTTTGTCCTGATGGGATGCTGTCTAGGGGATTTCACGAGATAAGCTCTGTGTACACTGAACACATTTTCCCAACATTTTTCCAACATTTGTTGTTACAAGACCATGTTGGAAAAATGTTGGAGAAATGTTGCTGTAGTGTACAGTGTCTAAAATCAGGTGTTGGAAGAATGTTGTAAAAAAAGAATGTGTCCAGTGTACACCGAGCTATAGTTATGTCTGGTTACCGTCAAAACTAGATGATTGTAACGTTGGAAAATAAATAGTATTTAATTAAATGAATTTGTAAGACACGTCTTGCTTAGTGTTGTACTCCTCTCGCTCAACCATGGGTGGTGTTATTTAATAATAACACTTTCATTGTTAACAATATTCAGTGCTCCTGTCACCAGTTTTCAGATTAGTTATATTGAAGGCATGCTATCACAGATTAAGTTGTCGTTTTGGACCGAATTGGAGTTTAAAATGCAGTGCAAGCCGGGTAAGCCCCCCCCCCTTAAATCCGCCCCTGATATTAAACTATTGATAACAGTTAGTGAGACAGGTGGAATAAGTAACTGATTGTATAACGTACTTGTGTACTCGAAACAAATGTATATATTTGCAGGTAAAACCTCGCTAGATCACTATGTAGGTCAACGATATGTTATACTAGTAATACGCGTTTTAACAGCAAAGTGGGGGAAATCGGTATTAACTACCAGTATGCAATGCATCTATTGTGCATTGTACATCTATCGTTCATAGCCACTTCAATATAACTACAGTTCATGCGGAACGTATAGTTATATTGGCAACCGTAGCTTGTGTGTAATACTCACACATAGAAGTTAACATACACTGATGAACGTATATTATAGAAGGTAGGGTAGACATTATGTAGGTTGGAATAAACTGGTAGGAGGTAAGAAATAACATACATGTTGGCATATATACTGGTAGTAGGTAAGTAGACATATTCATACAGGTTGGTATATGTAGTGCAGTCTGGTATACAGATAAAAGTTGACATAGAATGGTAGTAGGTAGGTAGACATATACAGGTTGGCATATACTGGTAGGAGGTAAGAAATAATATACATGTTGGCATATATACTGGTAGTAGGTAAGTAGACATAATCATACAGGTTGGCATATACTGGTAGGAGGTAGGTATACAGATACAAGTTGACATAGAATGGTAGTAGGTAGGTAGACATATACAGGTTGGCATATACTGGTAGGAGGTAGGTAGTATTATAGATCGGCAGTCGTGAGAGAACAACAAGTAGCAGACATGCAAGTAGGTAATGACTGGTAGCAATTTTAACATACATCTACAACCTGCTACAAGTAAATATGCAAGTAGGAAGGTATGCTAGGTATGGTCTGGTAGGAGTACTGTATTGTTAGGTACTACCTGCTAGGTAGGTAAGTGAGTAGCATGACATGTAGATATCAGCTGCTAGGCGAAGGTGTACATTTACACACAAACTATCGCGGATAGGAACCAAAGTGCACGGGATAACTAAACAGATTATCACTGTATGAATCCATTTCTCTTATAGTTGCTGCCATCACTAGGCATGCGTTACCATAACTAAGTACAACAGACTAAATGACCATCAAGCTAGTACAACAGACTAAATGACCATCAAGCTAGTACAATTGGAGACACCTGATGTTTCAAAGGACATAGCAAAGTAATTATGAAATACATATATTGGCTAAAATCAACTTACCGTACTGGTTTGACAGTGGCAGGGTTTGTAGCGGATTTTCTTCTGGAAGAAGCATTTATGTATACTCTATCTTCGAAGTATAGGTGATAAGTATCTGTAACGCCGTTGAAAACTGATTCCAAGAAGTTTGTTGGAACCAGAGTTTACTAAGCCGGCCGATAGGCGGTGGATCCACAGGTTGTACGATCAGCTGATGCTCCACTAGTAAGTGAATGTCTCGGCCAGTACGTGTTATATAAGTAACACCACGTTGTCAGTTATATAAGTAACACCACGTTGTCAGAGTTAAATTATCAACTCAAGACAGAATGTCTAAGACGTGATCTATATGTCCATTCCTTCTCGTGGCCAAACGACAAATGAACGAACGTCTTGCTCGCCTCACAGCTTGTAAGCTACAACGAGGCTACAACGAGGCTATACCCAAGGCTCACTGCACTTCCGAGATGTAACAGTGACCCAGTGCGTTACTGACATACTAACACAATTAACTGGCGGAGCGCAGCGCGCGCAGCTGCCTCGTCTGCCTCCAGCGGGTCACAGGTCTGGTCGATGGCAGTTTACTGTACGGGCGTTAGAGCTGTATAGCGCGTACAAAGCTCGACAGTATGCTGATATATCGATCTGGCTACGAAGGCAGATTAAATCACGATAGACTCTGTTAACCAGCTAGGTGTCGTGTATTCACTGTGTCAATCCGTAGTCGGAGAACTCCGTGGAAGGAAGCCACACAAATGCTTTAATATGCGGACGTGTTTAACGCCATGCGATAAGACTTGATGTGTACTATGTAGAAAAAAGGTCATTCATAATCACAATGCGTCATTAGCAAAATGTTTTTAACACATGATGCCAACTTTCTGCTCGTTATTACAGAATATTGAATTCAACTCGCACGCGTTGGTATTTAGTAGAACATTTTAGAACGGCGCCTACAATAATAGACAGGCCATGCAGCAACAGGTAGCCAACTATGCAACGTAGGCCTGTACCCATCAGACCATAAACGTAATGAACTTAACCCAACTATTTATAATATTAATATTAATCATAATAGTTGTAATAATAACAACAACAATACATTAATAATAATAATACAAATTATTATTATTATTATTATTATTATTATTAATTATTGTATTAATACAAAAATTAACAGCTGCGTTTCCAGCGGGGTCTTATGACCCGATAGATATTGTATAGCATTCATAGTAAAAAGTACCGGTTCAAGAACTGATCCTTGGGGCACTCCACATCCCAAATGCCTTGCATTAGAGGTCGTTTTGTTAGCAATGACTGACTGACTGACTCCTATACGAAGAGAACCATGTATTCTAGAGCTGCGTCCTGAATATACCTTTGAGTCAGGAGACACGAAAGTAGGTGGGAGTGATCAATCGTGACAAATATTGCTGATAAGTCCAGCTGCAAAAGTTAACAAAGACACCCTACCACTGTCATGATCAGCATTACACAGAAGATCGTTGAGAACTTTCAGCAGAGGCTTCTCCGTACTGTGGACTGCTCTTATGCGGATTGGACATGATCTAGCCGCTTGTTTGAATTTAAGTGAGTCATCATACCCATATTAGCTGCTTTTCTCATTAGTATATTCATTATGAAGGTCAGGTTTGTCGATAGTTTTTAAAGTTATCAATGTCCAAACCAACTGTGGTTTTAATACTGCATTCAAGACTTTGGTAACTATTCTAGTAATGATCAGGAGAAGTATGTCCAAATGCACTACCATAAGCTTAGTTGGAACTGGATCGAATTCACATGCTCAAATACTGATAATATATATCTGGAGATAACAGGAAACAGCATGCATACCTAGTCTTCAAAATGTCCAGGATCAATCCTCCAGACCCCACTCACAAACTTTTGAATAATTATAGTTTGTAAAACACATTTAATTATGCCTTCATTCAAAAGACAAACTTCCATGAGCATCCGTTGATGAAAAGAAAATCACAAACCACGCCTATTTCAAAATTTCTGGAAGTCGTTTCCAGACCATAGTAGATAGCTTAGGGGTCTTTCTGCAGATGCCATGCAGTATATCGCTTCTAATTACGCCTACGTTTCAAATTTCCGGTGATAAATCTTGTATTTGAAAAGATGGCAATATATCTTTGCCGATACCAGGAAGTACCATTTTTATCATACTTACCTTTCGAAATTTTCGGCAACATCCCAAAACACCCCCCCCCCCCACCCCCCACCCCAAACCACACCCCCCTCCATCCACCCCCAGACTGCATTTAGAAGAGCACATTCCTAGAACACTCTAGATAACATTGTGTTGTTGTTTTTTGCTAAAGATGTAAGGAAATTGTATGTTAAAAGGTTTCTGGAGTATGTCATCCAAACCTCACTGAATATCAAGTGTGAAAATTATACAGTTTTGTTCTGTAGACCCAGGAAATAATCATTATTTTAGTATGCTTATATTTAAAATTTTCCGATGGGTACTAAAATATGTCAATATTTCAATAAAATATGTCAATATGTCAATATTTTACTGATGTCAAGAAATCGCATTTTATCATAACCCCATTTCGAAATTTCAGGAAGCATACCTTGTGGATTTGTTTTATAGATACCAGGAAATCATACTTTGTTATACCTACATTTCGACACATTTACCCCACTATATAACGCGCGCTAAAAATACCAGTGTGCCTGCGTCGGAACAAGTATATAATTAATATTAGCTCACAGACCATCGACAATCGACAGTCACACCTATTTGATAGATGCATCTTCATACATTAATATGAACATATAATATGAAGGGTAATTCTTTCATAAATAGGCCTACTAGTATTAGTCTGGCAGCATAGGGACGATTTTTAGATTCCGTGCAAGTTTTTTGATGAAAGCAAGCGACATGTTTTTTTGTGTTCCTCATGCACCCTAGTTAAAGAAAAAGTTTGGTACTGGGCTGAAATATAGTGCAAAGGTCACTTTTGAGCCCAACATCCAAAATGGCCGCCAAAATCATATAACTTCACATATTATGGCATGTAGACAACGCAGAATTATTATTTTGATGTC
>JAUTCA010313811.1:0-10062 GCA_032362005.1 Nodopelta heminoda | reverse complement strand
TCAAGCGCAATTAGTCTCAGATCGAAATTCGTTTGTCCATTATCCAGGTCTATCAACTGTGATATTATGCCTTTAATTGCTAGTGAGTAGACAAGGGTCAATGATGTATACGGGTCAATAATATTAACAATTGGCAGATTCCTGTATCTGGTAGTCATGCATGGCTAGTTACATTTTCAAACCACCTACTTGTGTTTATATTTTTTAAAATAATATTGCACTTTGCAGTAGACTAGATTTATCTATCATCTCTTTTTTTTTCTCACACAAATTTGCTGACGCATATCTGACACTTAACAAATGCCATGAAAATACTTCCAAGACTTCACAGTACCTGAATATACCGTAGTACATTTAAATTGATATTCAAAAGAAACACACACAAAATATCAAAAGTTCAATATATTTATTTACAAACTTATTAAATATAAAGGTATTGTTACTACATATCATAACCATCAAATAACTAACAATATACATTTCATATCACATTTTCAATTTCAAAACATTCACTAATTCTTTCTCAAAACATCATCAATATTCCAGTTAGGTTTTGAACTCTTAAAAATATGGACTGATGATTTGGTGGGATACTGAAGTGGTAGTGGACAATATATTAATGCAACAAGGCCTCTTTGACTAAATCTTTCTTTGCTGGAGTCAGGGACTTGGGGAATACAATATCAAAGTCTATCACAAGGTCTCCTTTCTTTAAGGCATCTACGGATATTGGCATGCCTTCACCTGGAACAATCTTCTTGTAGCCTGGCCTGAAACAAATTCACCGTACATTATTTATTTGTTTATTTTTATTATTTTTGTATAGTGATTTATAGTCGCTTTCATAGCAGTATTTGTTGCAACTAGTTTTGTGGAAAATATACTGGAAATGCTCATTGAAAGATGTTCTCCAAAAGTGCATTTTAGCCATTATTCTGCATATTTGAGCTATATAAAATGTGTATAACAATAATAATATCAATAATAAAATGCATGTTACTTCACTCCAGTTAAAGGTAATTTTGTTGCAGAAAAAAAATTAAAATAATAATTTCAGTGTGAAAAACAGGAAATATTGTAAACTGAATATTAGCATTTTAGAAAAATACAACCAAAGATTTATAAATAAAATGTTGACTCACTTGACAACGTCATTGATTGGGATGTGTAGAACTCTCTCGTCCAGGGTGTGAATCTCAACAGAACATCCCGTCAGAGCTTTCCCCAGCAGAACTTTGGCAGTGTGCACCAGGTTGATTCCCTCGCGACGGAATCGAGGATGTGGTTTGTCTTTCACGATGAAAACAATGTCGGCTGAAATACAATTATAATATATTACCATACAAGTAACGTAGATCTACGATTTTTGATAAATTTGTTACCAGCATTATTCCTGAGCATACAGGTTTTTACAAGCTGAAATTTCTCATACACCCCTCAACCTTCAGTTTCTCAGTACTGGGTATACGAGAAATTTCAACTTGTATAGAACCTGTACACCCAAGAAATCTCGCCGGTAACTAATTGTGATTCGCAGTCTATACTGTGGCAATGTAGATATCATCCTTGGTCTGTCAGTACCAGCTGGTGCTCGCAGGTTTACTGCAACATTCAGTGCTACGGATGCTGCAGGTTTCCTTCTGCCCTAAACTGACAAGCTGTGATGTAAGTGAAAGAATCTTTAACGCAGCTGTAAATCACAAATAAGAAGTTGCCATTGACATTGGTGTCCATACCTGGGACATTGTTGGGACCCTGGTCTCCCTCCTGAGGGAATGTGATTCTTGTTCCAGGCTTCCACCCCTTCTTTACAGTGATGGTGAGAATCTTGTCACGAATACTGCTTGTGTGCCCATCCTCGTTCATCACCTGTGAAAATGGTAGATTTCTTTAATAATGATGCAAAAATTCTGAATTGTTTTTTTAATTTTGGTTAGTGACAAGACAAAATGACAAATTGAAGGTTTTTTTGTTTTTCATTTCATAAAGTATTTGATGCCAATTTTTTAAATTTTGGTTTAGGGTTAAAGGCATAATATCACACTTGATAGACCTGTATAATGGACAAACAAATTTCGATCTGAGACCAACTACGCTTGATTTATCCACCAAAAAGTTGTTATTTACTGATGTACTTAGTCCACAGAACTTGATATCTATCAAAATATTAATATTTTATATGAATAAAGGGAACGTTCCACTATTTATCTTGTCTTTGATGCATCAACTGATCTAATAAGGATTGCTGTTTCATATTATATGTTAGGAGTACCACTTTGAGTTATGTCCCCTTGTATGTATAATGAAGCAAATAACAATACAACCCTATTCAGGTTGTCTATCAGGGGGGTTGCAGTGGAATTGTGTCTACCATAGAGTGGTGGAAAGGTTTTTGGAAGTACAAACATGGTTTTATGTATGTCAAGTTGATGTACCGTGCAGTTGTAGCTACGAACTAGTACAAAACAATCATAAATATCTGTGATATTATGCCTTTAAGACAAAATGACAATTTAAAAAAAGAAGTTTATTCAATAAAGAATTTTCTGATATATTCAACCAAATAATGTAGTTCATGCCAAGCTATTTTTCTCATAGTTTATCTGAATCTAACAGTACTGCCCTACTGGCATGTAGATGAGATTAAGCCTATTCTTACTACCTGTAAATACTGATGAATAATGAATACTGATTAGCGTTGATTAGGTTAGCATACCAGCTTACACAATGGGGAAACAAAAGTCTGTCAGTCCTGTAGATTTCGGCTAGATAAATTATATGGTTTAATCAGTAACCAGATATGCCCTAAAGAGCAGTGCCTGTGCCTAATCCAGCAGGGAGAGGGTTAAAACATTCATACAATAACTTATTAAACATACCGTAATGAGTGATTATGAAGGTTATTGTCACTGCAGAAATATTTCACCCATTTGCAACGATTATTAAACATAAAAATACAATATTACAGTTACAGTATTCAACTAAATTTTTAATAAAAAGTAATAAAACATTAGTACATTAAAATACATATTAAATTGTCCTAATAATTTGTCCTCGTAATTTGTTCCCATAATATCACCACCGGCAAACTCATTATACATTGATTGGGCATATCATTTCACTTTCTAAGTATAAATTGTATTTTAATTTCTAAATGTGCTCTGTATGAAGTAGAATCAAGTCACTGAGTAGAGGATAGGAAACCTTAGAGAAATAATTATACAGTAATTTTAAATGTCATATTGTAAAAGGATGAAATATAATACTATTGACATTAAAATAATAACCAATGGTTATTTGAATCGATGTATCACAGCATATTAGCTTAAACATATTTTATTCACAATAGAAAATAATTGGGTACACGTTATGCCAACTTGGTGAAAACCTGCTCCTAAAATATTTACATTATGACATGTACATTTACCCCAATTTAAACTGCTGTGATAACATCTAAGTTTTAGCCCAATTTAAACTGCTATGATAACATCTAAGTTTTAGCCCAATTTAAACTGCTGTGATACATATAATGTATACATTACATATATCATTCCATTGATAAATGCAATTAAAAATATGACATAGGCTCTAATTCAACATAAATTCTTTAAAGGTACGAGCAAAAACATCAATCACAAAATTGGTATGCTCACCTGACGAGATATTTTCATTTTTTTGGTACATCCGAAAAATATTTCCTCCAAGGTTAGATTAAGACTACAAGTAATAACGTTGGTTTGGTAGTCTGAGAGAACCGATGTTGGCACTGACATTGTCTATAGGTCGGTGCAGACTATGGTGGTACAGTCAGTATGTCTGTAGACACTAGCACATCCACACTCTACCTAGGTACACCAGTACATCGTTCTCACACCTACCCTTCGTGATATCTTCATCTTCTTTGTGCATCCATGGAACACTTCCTCCAGCGACAGATACAGGTCTCTCTCGATTGGTGGATCCTGCTTCTTGCGACCTCGACCTTGCAGACCTCCGAAACCCATGCTAAGGTCGCCATCGACACGGTCATAGAATTCTGGAATTAAAGGCACCGTGCCGATTATAAAAAAAACCCGTTATGTTGGGGGTGGTTTTATGTTTATAAAGGTAAGACGTTTAGCGAAATGGAGTGGATTAGAGAAGTTGCACCCTGTTTAAATGTTAATATGATTGATCTCTACAATACCCAGAGGTACTGCTAGTTGAGGCTCCATACTTGGGGCCGATACCTTTAATAGCTAGCTCAAGTGTCAGTTTTAAATGTTGCATTTGTAGTCATTAACTCCACTATCAATTAATGTAGTATTTAATAACATGAGTGATAAATATCTATAGAACTGAATAATATTGTTATACAACATACAATGACAGTCCTTGTTAAAACTTTTGGAGGCATTTATTTTCTATTTTATTTATTTTGTATTTATATATATAAAAAAAAATACATCAATGATGCAATTTTACAGAAAATATTCAAAATCATAAGGAAAAAATGCTTCAAATAACTATAACACGGATTAAATAAATTGCTTGATTAATTAAACGCAGTAGTTTCTCATACCACCCTTTCCATGTTTGTTGAATGAGCAATAGGGTGAGACCTACCGGTATATTTGATCAATTACAAGCAAATGTCATAATCTTGTCCAAAGATTCTTGGATTAATTCAACATAAAAGTTTGAGCAGGTCACCCACTGGAACCTCAATGACATGCATGATAATGTCAATTATCCAAGGCAAACCCATTAATTAAATTTTAATTATTCAGATAAGGAAACACACTATATCCAATTAGCCTTTTTTTATTAATAATTAATAACTCTAAGCACTGACGTCATTGATCAATATTCTAGCCTAGAGTGAAAGATCAATAGGTTTGTAAATAAGTAGCAAGTGGAGATAATGTGGATTGTATGTTTTGTCAACACTTGGCCATAAGCGATATGAAAAATATACTAGAACAGTGAGAACTTATTAGGTTTGGTTGTCATAATAAAACATTATACATGTACATACAAACTAAAGGAATATTATACATACTAAAAAAGTTATAACATACATGTATGTAAATTACATTGTAAACATATATCTAACTAGGTTTAATAATAATAATAAATAATAATAATATAATATAATAATGTGTGTATTATATTTCAATTTATAATGGGACTGAAATATACCGGTAGTCTGGTCCTTGTTGCAAATATGACATATTCTTTTACATTTTTTAAATAAATATTCTGTACAAATCTAAAATAAATCGAAAAGAAATGTTTAACAAATAATTCCACTAGCATTTTTAACAAGGACTAGACTACAATCATTTGGTCTCATTACAAATTGAAATATGAATGTAATATAAATACGAATAGTAGTAATAATAATAATAATAATAATAATAATACATGTAATAATAATAATACATTTAATAATAATAATAATAATAAATAATACATGTAATAATAATAATAATAATAATAATAATGTGTACCTTGGAATGGGTTATCTCCTCCAAAGAAGTCGCGGAAGACTTTTTCACAGTTTCCGTGGAACGTGTAGCCTTGTGTCCACGCCCCGGCCTCGCCGCTTCCCGCGGGTACCCCATTCTTCAAACCCTCCTCACCAAACTGGTCGTACGTCGCTCGCTTTCGTGCTAGCAATAGAAGGCAGCCGTATGAATATCAAACAACATTTGAGTATCCACACCAAGCAGGCAACAGTATATCGGATCTCTATGCATTGGAATTGACAATGGAACAATTCTATTGCCTGAGGCTAATTTAGATACAAAATTGTACGAATATCTTAAATGAAACAATGAATAGGGGAGTGACATTATATAATATAAATAATACATGTAATAATAATAATAATAATAGTAATAATAATAATTACTTGGTTAATTAAGATATTTTAAGAAATGGCTGATATATATACTTTACTGAAATTTACTAATGTTTTCTGTAATTTACTAAAATATATCGAAAAATAATTCTTTAGATGATAGTGAAATTGCCTAAGTTTTAGTAAAGTCATGCAAATATTGAACAAGCTGTTTCATGACCATACCTAATTGTGATGTTTTATGTGAAGGTGAGTAGTCTACAGTGTTTTTAATAATTTTAAATAATATGTTTCAGGACTTGTAATATTCACTACACTGCACTGTATACGCTAGCTCGGTGTACGCTCAGTGCTGTCATCACACAGTGAATATCGCATCACTGGATACTAATAGCAAATAATAATAATAACTGCATTCACAATGTCAATGAATTACATACATATACTTACAAGTCGTTTAAAAAAAATCCCCCAATATTACCTGTGTAGAGAAAAGATTTATCTACCAGAATAGATAAAATCAGGGATAGACGCTATGTCCTTTGTGATAATAATAATAATGCGTATTTATAATGCGCCAATTCCATGCATACTCAAATAGTACGAATGAGGATGACAAATAGTTGATAAAAGTATTAATTGGTATTATAATTGGGTCTAAAGTGACATTATGCAAAGATGATACAATTGTTAAAGTTACATGTTTTATTTGGGGAAATATATAAACTGATGCACAAGTTTGCAATATTTGCTATAACATGTATTGATGAATTTGATGTATAATAAAACTGTGAACCAATGTGCTATATCTTTTCACATGCAAATGATGATATACATGACATTGTCATTGAGAATACTTACGATCTGAGAGCACATCATATGCCTCTGCAACTTGCTTAAATTTGTCTGTGGCATTTTGGTCGTTGTTGTTTTTCTCTGGATGATACTTTAATGACAACTTCCTAAAGCTGAAACGCAAACATAAAAATATATTTATAATACAAATATAAACTGGTATTGGCATAAGGAAAATCTGAGTTATGAATATTGGCTGACAATACTGTCACAGTCTGTGTCATCTTCTTCTATTAAGGCCTTGCACATGACGTCACATGGTATCGTGGGTGGCAATACAATGGGATTTTCCGCCATTGCTTGACGTCACCAGATTGTTTTGTGCCACCCAACATGGCGTTGGCAGTGGAAATGATTGTTCCGTGCAAGGCCTAAATTGTAGGTATGTATAACTCCCTTCTCTGTCAGGGGTTGCCACACTAACCACTGTAATAATGGACCTATTACAAAGCCACACCACCTTTAAGTTTAACCTTCTCTACCCTGGAGGCAAATAAGCTGAATCTGTGTCTAATACAGCAGGGAGAGGGTTAATTGTCAGTCCAGAAAATTCATGTCAGCATTTCTTCCAAACAAATAGTTTCAAGATAAATAGAGATTATTACCTGAGTGTCTTTAGATACTGTCAGTATCCTGCATTTGGGATAAGCATTGTATTATGCGAGCCTTTGGCGAGCATAATACATATAGTGCTTATCCCAAAACCAGGATACTGAGGGTAAATAATAATGAGGGTAATAATCTCTTTATCATGCAATGTCAATCTTAATTGACGGTCATGAAATTAAGTGTTAATAGTGGAGAATGTCTGCGGAAGAATGAAAGCACATCAGCACAGCTAAGTAAAAAGCTGACGTCATCTGCGTGTGACATCACATGTTTGTGTTTATTTTGTAACGTCACAGACGATCAAACACCCACGCACAACAAATAAACTCTGACTGATATCGGAAATATCTGTAGGCTGAACCTTGGCTCATTGCATGATAAATAAAGTTAATTATTATCACCTGCATTACATTTGACAACATATGGCTAATACAATTATGCTGAATGCGATATGTGTTGATTGCCATGGCTGACAGGTATACGTCATATCACTACATGGGAGAATGACAGTTCGAAATAGCTGCATGGGTTAATGTTTGTTCGCGTGTGACATTATATCTCTGACAGTGTGACACTCATTGACTCAATAGTTTTATTTTAATGATGTGTCCATCCCTGACCCTGTGGTTGTGAAGGCTGTGAATACCATCTTCCCTATAGCTATTACCAGCTGATTACTGTAAACTGTATACGTTAAACTGGACTAATATACGAGGAAATAATTATTTACAGATACTGCTGCTGATCAAATATAATCCTGTCAAAATGCATACATTTTGTTTTGTATTAAAAATCACAATGACGATGAAAATCATCCATAAATTCAAGCCAATGCAAATTAACTGATTACTACGTTGTAAAACTGTACAGGATATGCTTAGTGTCCCCAACTCACTGTTTCTTAATGTCTGCATCTGTTGCACTTCTCGTTAGCCCAAGAATATTGTAGTAATCGACCCCCATCCTCTCTATTTTGACAGGACGGTACAGACAAGCGTACACGCGACCGATTGTTTGTATACACTAAATATGGCGCGCTACTAGGCAACCACATTGTGTTACGTTATTCGAATTTAAGTTATGCCTTATAACTTTGTACACGGTCATGATACGATATCATTTTATATATTTATGTATGTATAAATTATATGTACTAGCTGTCTGTAAAATATAGTCCTATCTGTTCGTTAATAAATACCGAACGCGGCTACAGAACAACAAATGTACTGATACCCAGCAACCAACAAACAACATGGCGGCCGCTGGTCTCGGTACTTCATGAACTTCATAACAATGTTTTTATAGTTTGTCTAGCCAGGCGCTGTAGACAAAAAAAAAAGAAAAAAAAGATGGAAGGCGATGTTTGCGGTATTCGTATTATTCCTCCGTCACTGGAATTCTACGACACTGCAGCAAACACATTGTGTCAGTTAAATGTCAATGTAAAAAATGTTGGAAAAGACAGCGTAGGAATAAGATACTACGGACCGAAGAGTAAAGTAAGTTGATAATTAGTAATGACTTTCTGATAATAAATGGATAGAATTACAACTACATGTAATAATATACATCAACTTGATGAACACAGTCATTGTAACAGTAATTGCATTACTTAGTCTACTTGGTGTTTGCAAACCAATCTATTTTATTATGCTGATTTATTTGAGATCCATACATGATACATAGATACACACTATTTATTTCTCAATATCATGCTATTGGCATCTATAAAGCTAATGCTCCTTCTATGTAAAATCATATTTTACACTAATTAAATAATTGGCATGCATCTTCTCGAATCAAACTCGGAAGCAATAGTATAGTAGTACCAGTTGCCATACTAAATTAGGACAGCCAATTTAGGAAGTATGTAATGTATGTATAACTGTAGTTCAGATAATATAGGCCAATATATATGTCTTTCAAAATAATATTTCCATCGTAAAAAAATATCTGGCTAGCAGCTGTATCAATTCGATACTTCTGATAGGTTCCCTAGTCACAGAAATAAAACACATACAAAGTGGAAAACAAACATCCACCAAGTTATAACAAGGGAGCGGAAGGCGTTCACAGAAGTGCTATATCTTATCTGTACGGTATCTAGTCTGCTGTACTTAACTCTAGAGTCGCGAGTTTCCAAGGCTTTGCCTTATTTCATATTATATGTATATATGTACTTGTACCAAAAGGTGAAACATTGACATTATCATTTTGTCCATGATACTTTCTTTTTTTAAATAATAATAATTTAAAATTAATATTAATTATTTTTTAAATGTTATTTCATCACATGTTCAAAGTATTCTCATCATTCTCTGACAGCACTTTAGACTGAAGGTGAAGAATCCATCTAAGCCTGTGGCACCAGGGCTGTGTGTTCAGGCCATTGTGGAATATCAATCTATGGAAGTGGAGAAGATTCAGGACAGGCTGGTGGTGGTGGTGGATGGGAAGGTTCTGGAGATTCCGCTTCATGTGTGAGTTACTTTACATGTGTCTCAATCTTTAGAAGACTTTTAAAACCTATACCGGGTACCTTTTATCATTGATTTGTTATATAAAAGTCTTAAAATTTAAATTCTTTAAAACCTTTGTATCATCGATATAAATGTACCGTTATATAAATACAAGTCTTGATATGTCTTTTTATATTTGATACACAAGTCTAAATCTTTAGAAGATTAAAACAAATATATGCCTTTTTATCATTAATTTGTCATATATATGTCTTGCTGTTTAGATGAAAAATA
>JAUTCA010313700.1:0-10062 GCA_032362005.1 Nodopelta heminoda | reverse complement strand
CGGATGCCGGCGTGTTATTTACGGATGCTTACGATTGACTACGAGTTGGCGATCCGTAAGGACTTGTAAGGAAAATCTGTGTATGTGAAGGGGGTATAAGGGATATACTCTGGTAACTGTCGTAACCACTGACGCCATTTATGTGCGAGTCGTTGCTATTTAATAAATATTATATAAAAATAAAATAAAATGTTGACAACTATGATACATGGGGAATAAGTAACTGGTTGTAGAAAGTAGTTGTGTAGTCAAAACAAATGCATTTATTTTCATGTAAAAGCGTGCTAGACCACTAGCTGGGTCAATCATCTTTAAATGCATACATCACAGATTGTTTACATACAGTTATCTAGCAAAGTTTTACCTGAAAATATATACATTTGTTTTGACTACACAAGTACTTTATACAACCGGTTACTTATTCCACGTATTAGTGAACGATTCTAGAAAGTGACTTTAAACCCCAAATCAACAACAACAACTTATTCCACGTGCCTCATTAATATTTATTAATTAGACACAAAATATACTGGTGCCAGTGGTCGTGAAAGGTTATTTTAATCATGTTCAATGATTAGAGTGATCCCCATTAGTCTTATAACTATAGGAAATTGAGATTTTACAGCACATTACCTTGAGCGATTATTCAGGTTTTGTTGGAATTCGGTCCAAAATGACAACTTAACCTGTGACAGTATGCATGTTTTTTACCTGTAATACAACTGTAGCCGATTTTTCTGTGTTTTTCTTTGTTGAAGGAGAAAAGCCGTTTCTGTGCCCGTTCGACGGATGCACCAAGGCGTATTCCAACTCCAGCGACCGCTTCAAGCACGTACGCACGCACCAGGAAGAGAAGCCGTACATCTGCAAGATGCCCGGATGTAACAAGCGCTACACGGATCCTAGTTCTCTCAGGAAACATGTTCGCACCATTGGACACTTTTTCCGAGTCAACAGAACCTCCGTCTTGAAGACGAAGCAGAACTCTCCGTCATCGCCTCTGTCTGCGTCCCCGCTTCCAGTCCCCGGCATAATCCCCTTCAGTCCCTCCAATGGCATCCTGGGAAATATTCCCACGAATTTCATGTCCCTCACGCCAAATATTTTCCCCATTTCCGCTCTCCCATCGACATTCAGTCCTCCTGTCATCTCGCCGGTTCCGGATCAAGTCGTCATGCATTCCAGCATTCCGCGGATCGACACGTCGGACCCGGGTTCCAATGGTCTTGACAAAAGACGTGGAAGTTCCGCGGAAAGACAGATGATTCCCCTGAGTCCCATTTGCCAAGACGGCCCGCTGGATCTGTCGAGAAGTCCACTACCTCAGCTGGCCAAGGATGAAGAGGTTTCGGATGCCTTCGAACACGTTCAAGTTGACTGACTTGAAACCACCAGGCTGCAGTTCCGTCCGTGTCTCCGGATCACTTGAAACATGTCCAGATCTCAGACACTTGAAATTGATTTTGTATCCAAGACTGAAACATTTATGTACATCTGAGACATGAAACATTTATGTACATATGAGACTGAAACATTTATGTACATCTGAGACTTGAAACATTTGTGTATATCTGGGACTGAAACATTTCTATATCGCCGAGACTTGAAAGTTTTAAGACCGTGAAACTGTGTGCGATATTTGACATTCTGTTGGTTGTTTACATGGAGTACGTCTGTCCTGCCAGACGGATGTTTATGTTTGGTGTGTCTGTCGATGATAACCTATTTAATTGTATCAGAAGAATTTACCAAAGAATATATCATGAGATTTGTTATACATTATATTTATTGCACTCGATTTGAGGCAAGTTCGAACAGACGTGTGGTTTGTGAACATTAAATTCATCAATATGTCTATTCTGTATTAGACGTCCTAACCGTAACTTTATCTTGATATGATTAATTTATTATTATTATTATCCGAGCCGCTGTTTTGAGAGATCAGATAGATATACAGATATTTGATCACCCTGAAAGATTGTACAGTAGTCCGGGCCTAAATCTGGGCATTAGCTTCTATTTAGCCACCCCCAGCACAATCGCCCACCAATATGTACAGATCCGATACTTGATCGATGGCTTGCAACAAATTACAATATTCGATAATTCAAATATCAACTATTTCTGCGAGATAAGTTTCATTACACTGGCTCTATCGGCCATCTTGTTTCATCCAATGACAGTGTTCGTTTCTTAAAGGGACCTCGAATAGAAAATGCAAATAACTACCGTAATAATACCGTATGTTCACCCATGGACATTGATAATATTTATTTTCCAAATCAAAGCGTTTCACAGCTTGTAGTGTTTGTTTACAACGGGAGCAGCTGGCTGAAGGTGAGGGTGAGGGTGAAGGCAAGTGCTATTTAAACTAAAAATATCAATAAGAAAAACTTCTTATTTTATTCAACACTTTTGTGCTGCATTGCGTGGATTACTGCAAACATATAGATGTAGATGTATTTTATATGAGCACAAATATTAGCCAACAGGTAAATTCATAATATATTTCCTACACCAAGGACTTTTCTGTCTGTTCAAGTCGCTTTAACCTTCTCCATGCTGGAGGCAACCAGATATGCCCTAATGAGCAGTGCATGTGTCTAACCCAGCAGGGAGAGGGTTAATGAGTAGATGCAATGTTAATTAATGCTTATTTATAGTGTATCTCTACATCAGCATTGTGCAACTAAAGCAAAGCGAAGAAACTATTTGTTACCCAGAAAGCTATATCATTATAGATTATGAATATAGTAGGTCTCAGGGCTCGACAGTAAGGATTGTCCGCCTGCCCGGGACAGGTATGTTCCACAGGCGGACAAGTGAAATAGCCTAAATTAACAAGCCCTTTTCACAGTAGTTCCATGTCCGACAGGACACAGGGACAGGTGCCTCAAAAAGTTAATGTAGAGCCCTGGGTCTACTTTGAGATAAACCTCAACCAAACTTGTAATAGGGGTCACTTGTAATAGTTATTACCGGTATTAAATTAATAACATGCTGTTATAATGGTATGGCATGTTTTTGGGTGGGTGGTGTGTTCGATCTAGGGCATCTCATGTTGGCTCCATCCAGCATTTAAAGGGTTAATAGTAATTAACAATGATGTATACTAGAATACTATTGCATAATTACTAGTACTCAAAGTGCTTATATCTATCTCAGTGCTGGCTTTATGATTTATAGATATATTGTGATAATGGTACTGTAGTTTATCCCGTCCCATCATTAAATATTTGGGATTTCCCCAGCCATGTTAACCCTTTCACTGCACATACAAGTGTTCCACAGTGAACATGTCAGTAAAAATAATAATAATAATAATAGTAATGTTTTTATTATCTTGGAGGAAATTTGTTTACATTGTAAAAGGTCTTGTACAAAAATTATTTAATTAATTAACTGACCCGTATTCTCGAAACTTCATGTTGTAAGTACGTAAGTACTAAGAATTTGCCCAACTGGTTTCCTGCTTATGTAAATTTTTTAAGAGATCTGTTCTCACGAAGACATTTCCAGACTATGGGCCCTGGACATGTATTCTGCTCAAAGCCATAGTTGGTTCGCTATCTATCGTCGCAGTGGTCTGCCGATATAACAAGTCTTTTGTGAATTACAGAAAATAATGAAAAGGTATAGTTAGTACCAGTATGCAAATAGTAATTAGAGAGGTTTCGCAAACGCACCTTTACGGTTACCATTACCGTTAAGCAATTGGTATCCGTAATGGTAATGGTATTCGTGAAATTTGTTTCGCAAATGTTTACGAGTAGGTAAACAATCCAAAATGGCGTAGCTAGACGTACGGTTTGACATGCAACTTTTGACGACCAACTAAACACGTTTATCTTCATGTTAACACCCAATTAAAGCAGTGAGTATTAGCTACAGTGTAAATACTACAATATAAATGCAAACAAATGTGGAAAAACATTTAGGAATATCCTAAAATACGTTAAGGGTAAATAACTTGCGTGCTTGCTATCCGTAAAACACGAGTAGTTGAACATCGGATGAACCTCTGACTAAGCACAAACTGACGACGTATCCATATCTGTAATGGTAACCGTAGTGTTGCAAAACCTCGCTATTACTGTATCTGGGTTCACCGCTTTCTTCTTGCTACTATAAGATATCTAGGGCCGATATTGTTATACACAGACCAACGCTAACAAAGAGAATACGGTACGTCCTTTCTACAAATTCTGAGGGCAAGATGAACGAAGCGTTTGGTCCAGTTTGGTCCAGTTTGGTCCAGTTTGGTCGCGTCCCACATAAATCAGCATTTCACCAGCTCAACGATTTTATTTTTAGTTCAAGAACAAACAAGATTCTAATGAGCATACAATTGAGATTTTATCCTCAAATAATCTGTGACATTTTATCAGATTTAATTCGAGGGGTTAGAGCCAGAACACATTATCTCCCAATTAGTGTGAAAATGAGTTTTCGGCATGTTGAGCATGTGCAAACCAACCCTTGACCAATCAGATCTATGCTTTTGAAGATATTCAATAAAATAAAAGTGAGTGTCTCTATATTTAAGTTGCTTTCCAAACTTTAAAATGCAATTTACTCAGTATATGTTAAAGTTGAGATAAGGTGTTCTGGCTCTAACCCCTTGAATTATCGAGTGACAAGAACTTCCATAATTTTTGTGCATATATTATGCGAGTGAATCGACTCCTTGTAACATGAAGTGCTTTCTGTGTATATATTCCTGACATGTTGTATATGAGGTGAAGTGTATCACCGAGTTGTTTAATTGTTGACTGGATATTGTTGAATAAATATAAATATTTGTTAACTATATTATGCCGGGTTTTTCTTGTTATTAAAACAAACTCAATGTCAATGACAACACTTCATAATGAAAAAAAAATTAAAATAATATGTTTCTATTCTGTAGATCCTGCGTCGTCACAAATGGCTGAAAGATTTCCGCAGCGACGTTAAAACTCCATAGACTCGTTGTAGATCCTGCGTTATCTTACAGAATTGACGTAGCCATGTGGCACCTTGGGACAGCAGTTTTGGTTGTATACTACCCAGGCAGTAGAGACGGAATGGAGTGCACACAGATCCATTGACCAGGGTAGTAATGTAGCACTATGAGCATGCTTTCAAGGTTGGATTTAGCGAAAAATATAATTTTGATATTTATTTTTTAAATAATATTTATTTCAGAAAAAATTCCGGGACCCACAAACAGACAACTTATATGGCCATCTGAACATGAGCAATATAAATGTTGACATTATTATTACTTGATGATATCCCTGTGACGAATCACGATAGTGCTATGGAGATCCAGCTCCAACTGACAATAACGATGTCCTCCACCGACTGTGGGACGAGAACGTATGTTTTATGTGTGGGGGCCACCCTCCTGCATACAATCTGATTGGTCCACGATGTTCTGCTTGTTTTCATTACAGTGTAGCTGTGATCCCACTAGTGGAAAACTTGCCACTTGCCAGGGCTTCATTGACTTGTCATCTTATGAAATCTTGTTTTCATCCATTTCCCTCGTACAAATAAACTAAGGAAAGGTCGAATTTATTATAGAAATCTATTAATTTGAATTTGGGTTTACGACCACTCATTTTATGGCTTGGCTGTTTATAGCAGGGGAAAGCAGACAACAGCTGTAGCACATAATATTACAGTAAACCTGCAAGCCACACCCGACCCTAACAAACCAAAGATGACAACTGCACTATGAGCGTGCACAGCATACCTCTCATGATGGCATCAATACGACATCTACAGATATCCTCTCGCAACATATACAGATATCCTCTCGCAACATCTACAGATATCCTCTCGCAACTAGTGTTGTTCCAATTAATCGAGCATTGGTTGGTCTTGTGTTTCGATCAACAGACGATCACAAACTCTATGATCGATCATTTTACGATTAAACAAATAATTACATGTAAAAGTCATCTTTCGTTGTTATAGCACAAGTACTATCGTAGTTACATATACTAACAATATACTACAACATATATACTTAACAAACAGATCTAGTTGTTGAATAATGGATATTTTGTCAACAATAATCTAATTAAAATGTAATATATGAATAAGTCCTATCCTAGGGGACATCCTGGAGATCTCAAATGCTGTGGTCTTATGATCAATCATTAATTGATCATCGGTTGGTTGTATGAAGTGATGATCGATCATGAAATTTTAACCAATTCCCAACACTACTCGCAACATCTACATATATCCTCTCGCAACATCTACAGATATCCTCTGAGTAACATCTACAGATATCCTCTCGGACCTAACTGCTAGGTTTCCATATTGACTGGTTTCCTTGTGTCGTAAACGGGCATATCTACTGACCCAGTCAGGTATGCTAATTTATAGGGAGTGAGTGAATATGGAGTTTAACGTCGCTGCGGGAATCTTTCACCCATTTGCGACGACTAATTTATAGGGAAGATAACTCTATATTATGGGGATAACTCTAATATTTGTTTATAACATGCATTTTGATTGGTTGGTAAGGAGCCTGCCAAGACTCTTCACAAGCCGACCTGAGAACGAGGCTAATGGAGGCTATGGAAAACTCGCAGATAGGTACGAGCAAGTATTTCCAAACCGGAATGTTGCGAAGTTGCTACGAATGCGTTGGGCAATGGTACGTGTAGTCCCCGGCTCCCTGAACAGCAGTTATTCATCTTTGAAGATAACCAAAATACCTTGTTATGATAATGTTTTATTTCACTTTAGCGAGTCACTAATGTACATGTATATACATAACAATGAAATGACTATGATCAAATAAACTGATCATATTTCAAACATGATAAATCGTTATTATCTATCAAATGTCTTGTGTTTCAAAAGCACTGAAATTATATTCCAAGGGACATAACCGAGGAGAATCTTGATCTTGAAACTTGACTCTTGTAGATCTATTAATAAATCACCATGTGAACGCGACTCTTATCTATATCACAGAATGGAGTATTAAGGGCTAGACAATATACACAAATGAATGGTTGAGCTATTCATAGTTATCGAACAAACATTTAATCTGGCGACTAATACCATTTACAGTTAATGCAAATTTGTACACACGACGACAGCAAATGACGTGTACTACATGCCAACAGTTACCAGACATGGTCACATCCGAACAACTTTAGAATAATTACATTTACATTTACATTACAATTACATTACCTTTCAGTTCAGCATTCTTATTATTTTCTTGATGGCAACGATTCTCATTTATCTTTTTTCTTTCATTTTGATACATGTAGTATTTACCAAATGGCATTATATATAATAATTACTGACATCACATTGAGATTGTGACACCAAATGATTGAAGTCTGCAAATAAAATAGAAACTTAGTGCAGAATTTAGCGATCAATAGGTTGTTCGCTAAATGTATTCGTTCGCATCCAGTGTGCATGCAATGATATAAAAAATGTCCATTAAAATAAAGTCTCATCAATTTGCACTGTGTCTAGCCCTTATGAAAAGCCTCATGTTAAGCCTACTGTTGAGTCCACTGAGATGTTTAAATTAACGGATCTTTATCTTATCATTATTTCCTTTGTGTGTAATATTGTCACGATCATATTTAGGGCTGGCTAAATATATCGATAATCGCGATTATCATTGATGGAAATATTTAGTAAGGATTATCGAAATAATAAAACTGTGTTATTGATACTAATAAAGGTTTATTGATTACAAAATGTAGCTTTTATTGGCTCGTAACAGACTTCCTGAAGGAAGGAAACAAGTACCCGTGATCAGAATGAAGACAACGACAACTTGTTAGGGAGTAGGGCCAAGGATTGTCCCCTATTTCTATCTCACACATTTTCCAAAAATGTATTTTCCCAATAAATTGTCCTCAAAATACAAATATTCCTTCAGAACGGATTTGTCCGATATTTATCGATAATTGATCGATATTGAACTGACAGTTATCCATTTCATATCTGTATCGATAGCCAGCCCTAACCTAATAATATGATCTCGGAGACTGACTAAGTTAGGCTATGTAAGTTAACTCCATTCAGACGACTCAAACACACAAATATACATATATATAGCAGGCCGATGTCACGTCTTTTCTTCGCCTTTCTTCTCTGTTCCGTTCGTATGATCTCCGTTCTTCTGTTCCATTTCTAACCGTTCCTTTGCACGGACAACCTAGAATGACAAGGAAATTATTTTATTATTTTTTTATAGGTTTTTTCTCTCTCTTTTTTCTTCTATCGTGTCATGCCTTGTCGTGATTTAATTTAATTTTTAATTGGTGTTTAAAGTCGCTTTATAGAATCTTTCACTAATATCACGACTTGTCAGTGTAGAGCAGGAGGAAACCTGCAACATCCGTAGCGCTGAACGTTGCAGTAAACCTGCGAGCAATGGTTGGTACCGCACCAACAGACCAGGGATGATATCTGCATTGCCACTCTACAGATAATGCATCCTATCAGAAAAGCAACCTTTGCAAACATTGATGCCTGGCTTCCAGGGGCGGGATTTGAACCTGGAACCTTTGGCTCCGAAGTCCAACATTCTACCACTGTGCTACCACTCGCCCCCTTTCACAAAGGCCTCTTATCTGCTAGTAAGAGCCCGTAGAGTTCTCTTTACTTATAAAAGCTCTTTAATGGACTTCGTGAAAGTATACCCTGGCCTTGACTTCACGGCATCTTAAATTTAGGAACTCCAAATCTTACGACCCAGTCCATCACCATTCATATGTTGATTTAGTTAGTGATGAAACCTTGTGAAATACTTGACACGAGGTGACAACTTTTAGTACTGGTTTAGAAGCTCCTAAATAGTTAGGAGGGCGTCGTGAATCGGGGCATTTGTATATAAATGACTTAACATTAAGGTGACCGTAATTCTAATGGTTACTACCAACCATAGCTAAATAGTACACCATTGTAGTTTGTACACACCATCTTCTACAGGAGAGAGAGAGTAAGACGGAACTCAAACTCTGACCCTTGACACACCAAGAAAGTAACCAATCAGAATGCACTGACCTTTGATTGTAGGTAGAACGACCCGCCCTTAGCCTTGTCGTTGACGGCAAATAAGTGATCGAAAGACTTCTGTAATACATCCGTGTCCTTGACATTAGATATGTTCAGGATCTGTTTGGCCTCCTACCGACAGAGAAAAGACATGTAGTTCACATGACAAAATAAAGTCTAACACATTCTCAGTCATGGTATCTGCAAAACGTATTCTTGGCACTACTCAATATTGATTTCATGCGACGGTTATGTCGCTGTGGGAATATAATTTCACCCTATGCAACAACTACACACAACCAGCATTGATGTTAAATACGACCAGTAGGACCAGTAACCATGGTAACCTTTCAAGAAATTACAGATCTCTCCTGGAAGACACCAGGGATGCGTTCAAGCTAGAATACACAAATACAATAATTTTCCCTACATATATTGCTCGTTGAACGGCTTCGTGCATATTGCTTTTCCTACACAGCGCACAGCCTCCAGACCTGTAGTGAAAAGTATTAATACGTATTGCTACGCGTGCTGCTGAACGGCTTATGTAGCAATACATAACAATACATATCAATACGTATTCTAACTTGAACGCACCCCAGATTCCACAAGAAAAGTTATAAAAATGGACAAAAGTTCCCCCCTGCTGGCCCTCACTTTATGTTGTAGATTTTATTATTAAATATAACTTATTGTACTACCTAGGAGTACAGCCATTCACCGGTGCACTACAGTTTGACGATTCGCGTATCGTATCGCAAGGCTACGTATCGATATAAAACCACACAGATGTATTTAATTTTGTGAACGATCATGGAATAGATGTGTGAAATAGTATCGAATGAAATCCATACAGAATAGCCGCGATATTCTAGAATCATTTCAGCAGCTCCTTTCATATGTATAGATATATAATACCAAGCAATATAATTTATATCTAAACCAGTGATAGAAATAGAATTTTAGAATTAAGGGGTCATTGTGACCACCTCTAAGAAGAGTTAGGGGGTCATGTCCCCCAATAGCAAT
>JAUTCA010313478.1:0-10071 GCA_032362005.1 Nodopelta heminoda | reverse complement strand
CCCAAACAAGGCACTACTAACCCAAACACTACACTAAACCAAACAAGACACTAACCCAAACAAGACATTAACACAAACAAGACACTACCCCAACCAAAACAAGACACTAACCCAAATAGGACACTACTCCAAACATTACAATATCATATATACCTTCCCAAAATATTTGTCAGAAATATTAAATGTGAGCATAATTCAAAACATACCAGTGCATATTCAAGAATATCTAATAATTACCACAAAATACACCCGATGACTCAAAACCTGCTAAGTTGTTGCCAGTATTGTTACGATGAAGTACTGACAATGCAATTAGGTCCATATGTAGATAAACCAGTACCACTACCACTCTAACACCAAACTAATACTCCAATCATCAAACATCTAATTAAACTAATAAGAAAATTACTACAGCACACCTCTCTTCAAATGACTACAGCAGGCGCTGCCATCTAAACAACTCGGACGGAATGATGTTGTGGGTGGCTTCTCACACCACCATCCGTCTACACAGCATTCCAATATGTCTTGAGGCGATTGGTTGGAGGAATTGTGGTTTAAAGCCGCTTTGAAGATTCTTTCATTTTACCTCTTCATCTCTTACATTTAGAATTACATTAATCTAGTTGGGGTTTCTGGGTGAGTGAATCTAGGTGAACTATTATGATATTAGCATAGGTTGAGTGGCAGAAATGGCAATTCTTGAGGAACCATTAATAATTACTGTAATTTTTTTAGGACTTCATTTTAGATGTGTACCTCTCGTCTAGCATTGGAAACCTAAACATTTTGAGTAAAGTTTACATCAGTAAAACTATGCCAAATTATCTATTCAGTTGCTTAATAAAAGATTTCTACGATGTTACAGGACATATCAATTTGTACATACTTCTCGAGTATGAATATTAGCTGCCTAGGTTTTACGGAGTGGCAAAAGACTGTTGACTTACTGTATGGTTGGATCGTAAGTGATATTTGTACGGCCAGGCTGAGTTCGAATCCAGTGGGGACCTATAAATATCCCTGGACCCCGTATACAGGCTCTTATTGTCCTTACTATCAAGGTAGTCAGATTCTAAATCAAGGCTACGTCTAGCCCAGCTGCAGACAAAAGAAAGGGCATAAAAGATTAGACATGACAGGCTACAGATGATCATCCAGTGCAGATTACAACACACCAAATATACTCGGCACCAAAACTCATGTGCAGACATGTACCAACATCGGAGTCGGATGAGACTGTGGGGGGAAAGGTGTACACCGTAGTTGAGGAGGAATACGAATCCCTTAGTGCGGAGATGGAGAGGGGCTTTGGTACACAGGTGATTTGAGAAGGAAGAGAGGGGGCTTCTATCGTGGACTCTTCCAGCTGTAGGATTACTGTTTAACTACCGTATAGATTCCATGCTAACTGCGTTGGAGTTGATTAGAACAATTGTTTTGCAAGATTAATAGGGAAAAAAGTACTGATTTTCTTTTACTTCAAACACGTAGGAGAGATTTTACAAATCTAGGCATTTCTTTGTACGTATAGGAGCATGCATTTCCAAAAGAAATGTACAGATTTGTATATCTGACATCTGTATTTTTTCATGATACACCAGTAATTCATATATTTATCTAGAATAACGACCTATGCTTGATCACTATGCTGGCATAGTTTTGGGCAGAGTATATGATGAACTACGTCTATCAAGCAGTGTATAGTTATACTTGTCACTTCAAATGCAAAGCTCATCAATCAAGGGTTAGTTCCGTAAATAATCAAAACTTATTACCCAATTCAGATTAGTCAAACTTCACATACATAATATAAATACATGTATATAATATATTATTTCCCTTCACCATGTGAGAACACGACAAACTTGCTCGAAACTTTAATCAGATCTAGAGAAATTGTTCATAATATCCATTATGTGATGCAGACGATTCAGTGAAACTCAGTACGACAGGTAGCGTGTACTAGAAACTTAGTACGACAGGTAACGAGTACTAGAACTATGCTTGAAACACACGACACCTGAAGCTAACAAATGCAACACGTGACAACACCATCGAGTGCATAACTCAACATTCAGTGAGGACATCGTGATCAAAACTGACAATACTGTGAATTAATTGTGAAAACATGTGACTAATTGCATTGAGCTCTTCCTATTGCACCATAAGGCAGAAACATGAGATAGAAACTCAAAGATAAACATTAAAAAATATATATATATTAAAATATGAGAATAATTTATAGAAAAAGACTTTGCAGGAAATATAAAAGACTTGGTATAGAATATTGTATAACGTGTTTGACAACAATGACTTGGTGTATTCAAATATTTAATAGGTTAGAAGTGGCCAATAACACAAACAAACATAGGTACCATCACCAAACTGAGAAAACAAAGCCAATATTAAGACATTTGTAAAGAGTTGCTAAATATTCAGAGTGTGTTCATGCATCGGGTGTGTATACACAACAACTGAATATAACATGGTGACACAACAGCTACAAACTGTACCATGGTTTTCAACAGAATATACATAAAGCATTGGTCTTTGTAGGACTTGCAAATGCTATTACATGGAAGACACTTACATCTAGTATATAAATATGCACTAGTATGCGACTATAAACATAAGGAAGTAGAAATATGCAACACAAGAGGTATTCCGGTAATGAGCTAGACGGTAATGAAATAAACGGGGGCTGTGCCAAATTAATGAGAAATGGTCACAAGCGGGGTAATAACGACGGCCGTCGCGGCACTGACGACTGAGGCGTGCACGGCACAACGTCGCCTACCTAGACTGTATGCTTTTCCTCAAAGAATACTGCTGCTTTCTACAATAGAGGAGCGCATCTGGAGTTAGTTCCCCTGTTTGACAGCTTACCTGTGATTCACTGAATGCTGGCGACTTACATGCAAGTCCGTGGAAATGTTCTAACTTCTAGATATCAGGAAGTGATTATGGAATTTAACATCACTGTGGGAATCTTTCACCCATTTGCGACAATTCTAGACATGGAGCTTTCTGTAAGTCTATTTACTATCTGATTGGGACTCTCCTGTAGAAAACTGCACAACTCTAAGATAACCTCATAGGTCATAGGTCACACCACTGCTACTGGTGGAGCTATGGTTGCCTAAGAGTTATACGTTTTCATACAGAAGATCCCAGGTCAAATAAATCAGGTCTATCAAAGAAATTATCTGAAATTTATAAATCTACCAATAATTATACCAGAAGTCATATCTACATACGATTGGATTAACAGCAAATTATTAGTAGCCACACAATTGCAAAAATTAATTCAATATTGAACATGGTGCTTGATCAAAGAATGCATATGTAATACAATTTAAATGAATTCATCAATTTAGTTTTTTTAGTCCAGTACTTGCATTTTACATATTGAGATACATTGAATACTGGTCTCGATATTTAAACCTCTCCATGCTGAAGGCAACCAAAGATGCCCTAAAGGGTTGTAACTGTGATTAATCCGGCAGGGAGAGGGTTAAACTTGTGACATGGGTAACAGTATTTAAGCTGTCACATCGCCATCACAGCAGAGACGGGTTAAAGGCGCGAGACCCACCTCTTGGCACTAGACGGGGAACCGGTGGCGAGACGAGTGCTTCTCTTCGTGGAGGCGTTGGCATGGTTGTTTGCCAACACAGTGGATGTGACCTTGGAGCTCTTCATAGGGGACATAACTCCCTGAGCGCTCTTGCAACCGGACATGCGGAGCGGTTGCGTTGTGGACCGCTTGTGAATTTTGGCTTCATCGAAACTATGGAAACAGTACATGGTGGTGATATTATACAGCCTATACAACAAATTCCATAAATATTGCACTGTGTGACATGTTGCTTTACGTGGCTGCAAAAATCTTTCACTACTACAAAATGAATAAATAATACACTGATGGTATATAACAGAAATGTAAAAATGCAGCAATAAACATTTAGATAGATATTTTCCTGAAATAAAGAAAGACATAAAACTAGTGAGTGAGAGAGAGAGTGAATCATTCTAGACCAATGTGCGTCACCAATATGAAATAATTCAGTAAATATATAATGTGGATGTTCATCATATATTTGGGTGTGTTCAGGTTGCACTACCTTTCACTACATAGTACTTAGTGCTACAGAAGCCGTTCAGCCTGCATACATAGTACTATGTAGCACTACTTTTCACATTGGGCTTGGACCGATTTCCTGCAATTTTCCTACGAACCAGTTCAGCCTGCCACTACTTTGTATTGATTGATTGAATTAATGTTTAACGTCGCGGCGGGAATATTTCACCCATAGGCGACGACACTACTTTGTAGAAAAGTAGTGTAGTGTAGTGAAATGCAGTACAGCCTGAACACACCCCAGATATGAAGAGACTACAAGCTGGTCAGTTAGTGTGGTTAGAGCTGGACTCACGCCATAGTTCCGGTGGTGGCAGACCGCGGATGTCGGCGCTGAAGCTTCAACTGGTTCAGTTTGTCTCCTTGAGTCTCCACCGCATTGCTTCGTGTCACCGGGCCCGAGTAGATCTGAAATCATTGGCAATCTCAGTCTGTAAACAGTTGGAACGTCAGACTGTAAACAGTTGGAACGTCAGACTGTAAACAGTTGGAACGTCAGACTGTAAACAGTGGGAACATCAGACTGTAAACAGTGGGAACGTCAGACTGTAAACAGTGGTAATATCAGACTGTTGCAACCTTTCACTGTAACCACTGACAAACTGCAAACAAGGTCAATGATGTACCACTGTACAGAGTGGCTGTGAACGTACATTATCTGTATCCACGTATTTGCCGTGGTAGCCGTATCTGTCAGAGTCCAGGTCCTGGATGCACATGTCGTCCACGCCGGACAGGATCTTGGACACGCCGCCGTACTGCCGCTCTCGACTGCGGTCCTTCAGCTTGGCTCTGAACAGATCGCCCTGCATCCACAGCCAGGCCTGCTTCCTGTCAACAGCCAGACATATGTGTAAAGTACCAGCCACAATACAACAGCCAGACATACGTGTAACGACCAGCCACAATACAGCAGCACCAGTCTACAACCAACAGTACGCAGTCATGTATGACTATGGCCCTCAACTTAACCCAACAAATCTAGCATTGTATGCAAATTTGTGAGCTGTACTTCTTGATGGCTTCTTATTAATTAGTTGATCGATATATGTATTGCAGAGAATGTTACGTCTATGACTCGTAAAACGTATTCTATGGGTATACATATTTACGATTTCTTTTAAGATAAGATTAATGATCCACATCACAGCAGGAATTTATAAATAATTGATAGACAAGATTCTATTGAAAATCAGCATCTTCAAATACTGTAAATCACGAAATTAATGCGTCACTAATTTAATGCGACCTCTAGATTTTAGACGTAAATGTGACACCAATAAAATGCGAACCACCATGTCTCCATTCATGTTTGTTCATCAGTCTTACCTTTAATGCGCAGCAATTAAATGTGACAATACCGTGGTCGCATTTTTCGCATTAATATTCTGCTCGCGTTAATTTCATGATTTACAGTAATAATATTTATAACATGCCTATTCCATGCTCACGGCGCTACATAGAAAAAGATGAAGAATTCAGGGAAAGTTAAGGATAGTAACATTAGGAAAAGATGCAAACATTTCATCTCGACAGCCAGTGATATGAATGCAGGTATGAAGACATTAATGTTATGGCGAGAACGTCGGTAAATCTCACTCTTCTAGGAAGTTTTGCTGCGGCCCGATTACGGACCCTGGCCGGCATATCCTGTTCCACGCGATGGCCTCGGCCGCCGTGAACTTGTAGTGCTTCATCAAGTAGCAGCAGATCAGTGAGCCCGTCCTGCCCAGACCAGCTGCACAGAAACAACACAGGCTGGTTAATAACAATATCAGCGTCAGTTTGAAATAGAGGGGGTCCTGGTAGTCATTTGAAAATCTGCAATGTTAAAGGTATCTATGGGACCCCTCGCTAATTACAGATTTGACGGCTATTAACATTGTGCCTATGGAGAATGACCCACTTATTATTTTCTGAATTTCTAACACTGAATACAGTAATAATAAGCTCAAAGTGCTACATTATTGGTAGTTGAGTAACATTTGTAATAAAAAAGAATATATTTGAAAGTATGTAAATTTGATTTGTAAGGAATATTGGGCAACAAGCTACATTTTCTACATGCCCCACTGGTTTTCAATATATTCTAACATTTTGTTCTCTGATATTTTTGTATTCATCATCAAGAGACAGAGAAGGGTCTTTCTTGAAAACAGGACATCCCATTACCTTTACAGTGTATGGCAATGGCGCCGTCCGTGTTCTCCGAGAGTTCCAGAAACTGCCGCACAATGCTGTCACTCGGCACACTCCCGTCGATGAAGAACAGGTCGTAGTGGTCGAAGCCGGCATCCGTGAACCGCCGGGCATCGTAGATCTTCTTGTTGAGACGTACTATTGCTGAAACGTTGTGTTTGCGGAAGTAGGGAAAGTAGGCTTCTGGTGCATGGAGAGGGTAACCTGCGGAGAAATCAGCAAACATGAGACATCATTGACACCTAATTAACACCATCATCTGTCATAGCTTCTTAATCAATTACAATTCGAGGACAATGCTTCAAATTTGTTAATACTATTTCAATAATACCACATTGGCACATATATCCATTCTAACTTAAATGTGAAATGTAAAATTAAAAGCAGTTTAACAATTATTACCTGACAATATGTTAATGAGATGGAATGCTATTTAACCCTCTCCATGCTGAAGGCAACCGAGATGCCATAAAGAGCTGTGCCTAATCCAGCAGGGAGAGGGTCAATTATTAATATAGCATCTAATTTCTAAATGAATGAGTGAAAGGTGTAGACTAGAGCAACACTTCCATGTTAGGAAGACTATCATATCCAGCGATGTTAGTTCATACCAATCTGTAAGATCAGGGGTTAACTTGTGAACGCAGCCAGTGAACATCTCTTGGTGCATAATGCATGATATTCTAGAGGTACTAGGATAGATGGAGTGCTAGAAGCGATGGCTGTGAAGTGTTAGAGTAGGAACAGTGGTAGTAGGCCAAAAGAGTCGGGCTGCTCAAGCTCGTGCCTAGGTAGCTACAGGTTATACATGTTTAAGATGGATTAGTTTTCTTATTAAAGCATTAGCTGGGATCAAATTTAAGACTCGCCCGCTCCCCCGGGCCATTTCTCCCAGTACTAAAGGTATCCTAAGCGCTAGTAGAAATTCATTACACTTGTTATTTGTATCACTATTCGCGCTAGTAAGTTTTATAGTTAGTTTCTATTACTGATTAAAGCCTACATGATGATGTTCGTAAAATACAAGCCAAATAATCATTCATTAATATCTGGATTATGACAGTTGTCCATTGGGAATTAAAAGTGAAAGTTATAGGAATAAATAAAAATAAAAACAGGTTACTAGTAGTAGTTAATTCGAAAAGGGTAATACGGAATTATAATAAGATAAGCAAAATTCATATATTAATTTTTATTGAAGTGTTATTAAGAAAGAAATGGCTATAGTGAAACTTGATGTGTGCTAAACTTTATATTAATCAGATTCTAAATGAGTAAGTTATTTAACAGTGGATGAAAACTACAGCATTACACCTACGTGTTGATAAATAACGGTCAGAATATGTCGACCAGACGAAAATCTACATAAATATATTTTCAAACCAATTTCATATTAAAATCAAATCATACAAATCATCTACAAATTGACAGCTATGGTTTGCCAATCATAGAAACCATAAAAACCACAGCAAACAGACACAAATTGTAAAACACTCAGATTTCACCAAGTAGCAACCATAGCTGAGAATTTGTACCGAAGTAAGACTGTGACTTTAACAACACTGGCGGTGAGTTCAAGCATACCATAGTCTAGCCGACTCTTTGGGTGCGGTCCGCTAAACGCGAGGAACTTGCCAGGAAGGATCCAATTGAGGTCCCCGTTCTCTACTCGCTGCGTTAGAGTGGAGGGAGAGGGAGAGACAAGGATTAGTGTGGAGCAGCGACAGGGCACCACGATGACAAGCGGAGACGGTGGCGACCGCCGACAGCCTGGGGCAACACCATCGTCATCGGTCGTCAGTCGCCATAGTGTGGTGATCACAGTAGTGTAGACCCCCAAACAAAACATAAAACTGGGAATTGTGGGCAAGTGAGTGAGTGATTATGGAGTTTATCGACATTGTGGGAATCTTTCACCCATTTGCAACAATAGGGGAATTGTTGGAATTGGTGTTCACAGAATTGAGCAAAGAATATAATATTCAACACACGATGAACACAGATTTAATGTGGCTCATTTTCAAAGTTGATTAACTGAATGACCAAGGTGTTCTTCATAATCTGTCCAATTCCTAATAGTATCATTTACAAATACAGAAAGGATTATTGGCGAGTAAAGGGACATAACTCCAGTTCTCTTTGCAGACAACACAACAGCAGTGTTCGAAATTAGGAAAATAATAAGGGGGTCATTCTCCACAATGTTAATGGAGGTCAAATCTGTCATTTTCAGGGAGTGACACAGATATCTTTAAATCACAGATTTTCAAATGACTCCTGTACCCCCTTTAAATTCGAACACTGCATAAGTATAACTTCACTTGACATTGTGTGTAGATGTACATGTTGCATATATGTAGAGTCAGGATGGGGTGGAGGTGGAGGTGTGTGGGGTGGGGGTATATTGCGATCACCCGAGCACTATGGCAACTCTCAGGCCCAGCCCTACTGTTAGTTCAGCCCACATTCCATGCACCAACTGGCTGCCATCTCCGCCACCAGACAGGTCAAAGGTTAGCACCATGCACACGCCCATTCGGTAAGTACCAGTGCCAGGCTGTCAGTGTCGCCACCCGGCTACACACGCAGTTTCCTCAGCTAACTCTCCGCTGTGAAGTCAACATAGACCCGCAGATGACTAAACCCATAGTAAAATGATAGCCCAGTAATAATCAGATATGCTGCCGATTATTCACAAATTCAAATTAATACTTTGAATTTTCCCCATAACTATTTTCAAAAGAATGAAAATCAACAATAATTTCATTTCGAAAAAAAAGTGATTAATTATGAATTTTGTTCATCATATTGATCTATCCGACACTGGAGCAGAGTGGTACGCTGAGAATGAAACTGCACGTGCATGTCATGTTAGAAAAATCACACAAACTGATCCTGCAAACATTAGATTACCATTTTCTATTTTAGACTTTGGGTGAGGTCCACAAAAAGCCAGATATTTCCCTGGCAAAATCCAGTTGAAATCACCATTTTCTACTTTCTGAAAAGAACATTTTACATGGACGTGAAGACATGCTGTGGAAACAGGGCATCATCCCACCGCCTGCTGGCTAAATCATGTACGATGTAGGATCTCCACTCGACCGTGGCCACAAATATATCTATTGATACATGATATATGATATATATCAGATGGTACTAAAGGTCAGAGTCCATAGTTAATTGATTCCCTGATTTACGGATCCGAGTGAGTGAATATGTAATTTAACGTCACTGCGGGATTCTTTCACGCATTTGCGACGATTTTTGGGGGATGATACAATTACTGCTTGTGATATTCAACTACAATGGTTCTAAGACATATGGTAACATTTATAAACATTGAATCTCACCTCATAATGTTCATATTCATCAACATCAAATGTCTCAAAATTGAAGAACCCATTTGCAAGACCCTGGGGATAGAATGAATGCATGAATAAATGAATGGATCCTATCATAGAAAGATAAACATGCCCAAAATGAAGCAACCCCTGTTCAACAGAACAATTGTGGCGCTACGACAACGAGAGTCAACTCGTACATTAGCGGCCATGAGTGCTATGCTGAACGGGGGGCCAGACCTTCCTGAATGCATAAACATTCTCATAAACTTTAGATAGTATTCCCATTTGGGATGGACAACACTGTATTTTTAATCATTATATCAATTCATTTAAATTTATGAATACTATGATTAATTACTAACCAGTAATATACAAAACATT
>JAUTCA010313477.1:0-18654 GCA_032362005.1 Nodopelta heminoda | reverse complement strand
TTTTGCTAATAACGTTCTAAAAAATGCTAAACTAGCCATTAGAAGAAACATGTCCTGGCACTGGAGATGTCCTTTAAGAATTCTGGCAAATGGAGTGAAAATCTGCACATTTTTCACTATTACCGGTATATATACAAAGAATAACAGAAGCGTTTCAGTATTTCAATATATTTATTCCACCATTTATAGACGGCTGACCAATCAGTTGACAGCAGGCTCTGTGAGAGACCACTTACATCTACATTGAGCAAATAGATTACTTTTCAAGATTTAGTTTGGTCAAACAAGGCTAAAATAAATTTACATATTGATATAGCTGAAACAACATTGTAAATGTGTTCACGCTCCAGTGATATCGAGAAAATAGGCTTCTGGAAAGCATCAACAAACATTTGTGTCTACAGCGTTTCAAAGCATAAATCTATGTGCATCAATAATATTTCAGGAACACAAGAGACAACACATTAAGGACACATGACACAGGTTCTGTAGCTCACATGGCAATTCTGCTTGTTTGATAAGACTTACCGGTAGTGTAATATAGTTGTTGGCCAAGTCTTGTTGAGCTTAATATAGGCAACATCTTTGATACAACCATTAAGAAAAGGAAAGGAATATTAATATTAAAAACAGCATTGATTATTATCAATGATGCCACAAACTGTCTGTTTTGAAATGAGGAATGTATTTGCTTAAAGCTTAAATTAAGAGGTGAAAGTTTGGAGGTACCAAGGTATGCATAAGTTCTCCAACACTGCTTATAACATTACAACAGAATGCAGGATAAGTTTTGTACAAGGTGCAACATTTCCTGCTGTGACCAGCCTTGGACTATAAATAAATGTGGCCTGTGACCTGTGACCTTACCCACGGCTTGTATTCCACATAATATCTCCAATGTTTTTAAAAAAAAAAATTGTGACCGGTTTTCCTCACATCAATGTGAAGGACATCAAATCATTTAAACTATTTTGTCTAAAAACAAACAATGTTAACAAAATATATTAAAATTAAGATAAAACTACTTGTTTTCATTCCCAATAAGAATATTGATACCTTGAACAATGAGGTCAATCCTACAAGTAGTCCTGGCTGAGATTACAAAACTTTTCTGAGTACGATTTCATACTCAACTCGGAATTTTGTTCATGAAACGTCATGTAAATTTTTAGTCTGAGTATGAAATCATACCCATAAAGTTGGAGAAGTTCACATACCGGTAGGCTGCCTCATCATTTCATAAACTCACTATAGCCCAAAGGCCAAAGGTAATCTCAATTAGAACCTGTGTGTCCCCAGGTATGTACACTACATGCCAGAAAAGTGTTAGGTATTTACTGTAAAAATTGGCCCTCACAAATCTAAGATAAGCAAAATAATTCCCACTTAAGCAAAGTACAAACTTGGTCATGACGAACCTTGAAAAGACAACAAGCGAATTATTGATATGATTTAATATTGGTAATCAGTGTTAACTTCAAGGTCACAGCAGGGTCACAATCCTTGGGATATGTTGTAAAAATAATAAAAGGACGTATGCTGTTGGCTCCAATATTTAATAACAAAACCAAGCTGTAGAGGAATTGATGAAATGGAATTTCAAAGTAGTGGCTATGTTTGTATTTGTAAGATGATGCCTAAAAGATTAAATTGGAGGCAATCGGTTTATTGCTTAGTATTACTCCCTAGTATAGGTCATATCGGGTCACTGGTAATTGATGTTATGATATTCAGCTCGGAAGTCTGACGTCAAAACTTTGAAGCATCACTCTCCAGCAGTTCCAGACAGGTTCAAGAAAGACGACATCAACCATGGATGTCTCATAAGCAATATCTAAATCAATACCTGCACTCCCAGGTAATCATCTACCAAAATAAATGAGTATTAACAGATTATATGTACTGCCCTTGTCAAATCTAAAATCAATTAATCGCTTAAATAATATTTACACAAGTCTATGATATGGCTAATTATATTC
The DNA here is from genome assembly GCA_032362005.1 of Nodopelta heminoda. Lineage (NCBI taxonomy): Eukaryota > Metazoa > Mollusca > Gastropoda > Neomphalida > Peltospiridae > Nodopelta > Nodopelta heminoda. Next base: position 16,675 of record JAUTCA010313477.1, on the reverse strand, counting down.
CTTTTTCCCCCCTTCTCAGTCAGTCAATATTTACATTCAGAGAGCTCAAAAGTTGCAGTTACAAATAGGTGCGAGTTATCTAGTTCAAAAGTTTACATTAATTATTTATCATGTTCCCATTTATGACCTAACCAACAGAATGATGAGCTATAACTTTCACAACAAATATACCAGCTTTACACTAGACTTAAATTGCTATACATAGTGTTACATATCACAATACAAAATAAAAGGCAATACCGTACTCATCAGCTTGGGAGGTCACTGCAGGATAAACAGTGGCTACAAAAGTAATCATTTCACTTTTACAATAGCATTAAAAGCAAAGACGGACATAATAGAGACTTGCGGAATAGTTGGTGCCGATAACACTAGCTTTGTTAACATACCTGGTACAATCATAAAACAACCCCGACGACTTCTAACAATAGCTGACGAGTAGAACAAATCTAAAATGTTAAAACTAAGAAACAAAAACTGAAGTAAGAATTAATGTGATGTATAAGTATATGTATATAATATATATGGATCTAAATATATAGAGATTTTTTTCATGTTTGCATGTTAAAAATTCTAAAATATCGATAATATTTACAAATAAATTATAACAATTTAACAACTGTTAGTGTTTGCCATTTGTGTGATTCTATCACAATATTTTCCTCACCAAATATAGTATTACATATATTTATAGTGCTTCTACAGGCGCCTTGGCGACGTGGCAATACAAACCTTTCTACAGCACTGGCTATATTCTAAAAGCGAGTTTCTCAACTAGCTATCATCTGGGCTTTCCTGTACAAAACTGCATAATTCTAAGGTAACCATAACTCCAACCCTAGCCATGGGTATTGTTTCTCGATTCTCTTATAAAAAGTAACTGGGGTCGAAATGGTAATTCTGATCTCAAATTAGATTTATTGTAATGACCACAATTTCAATTAAATAAAAATAAATGTATTTCTCATTTTTCAATGGTATGCACATATATACTTTTTTTAAACATGAGAATATTTAATACTCTCAGAAATTCTAAATAACATGCATTATTTGAGCAATAAAAAATAATTATAAATAAAAATTAACACCTTAAAATGTTATCATTTGCCATTTATTATTAAGAGAAAGCATGTCTCCCAGTGTAGATAATAATTATTGCCAATTGTCTCAATCTCCAGCTGGCCATTCAGTAGGAATACACAGTTGAATAGCATGTCACAGGACCTGCCGATATGGGATTCGAACCCGAGTTGCTGGATTGTGAGTCCAACGCTCTACTGAATGAGCCAAAGGGGTAACCCTCTGGCCTAGACCAGTAGGAGCATCTTATATCTCACCCTGCTACAAGCACATAGACAATTTCCCTCTTTTTAAAAAAAATATAAATATATTAGAATTAATTCTTGGCTAATGAAACAAGAGAAGTTATATTAAGTTCACATACCCACATATTTTTTTTTAAATAAAGCAACTTCACTGCATACTTGATAGAACACATGTAACAGCTCCATTTCAAAGGTCAACTTTTCTCTGAATGACTTCCAACAGAGTGTATTACTTTCTCTGTATTCATAGACTACTACTTACATCATAGCAATCCACACTCATAGAGTAAGCGATGCTGGAGATCAATATCTTGGACATAATATTTACCATATTGGCCTTCAACTCTCCCACCCCCTGCCCTTATGCAATCAGCTTCAGCTACCTCCTGGGACTTTGGTTGTCTAGTATGAGATTCATAACCTTGATAGTTCTCGATATATCCGACACATAAAGCACGGCGATGCCAAGACGACAGGAAAGCTGGCCCTCCTGTGCAATATGGTGTAACTCGGAGGTGACCGTAACTCCAACCTTAGCCACAGACTACACCATTGTTAAGGTTGAAGTTGAGATACGCCGTTTCGTACACGAGAACTCTGGTATTTCAATATTTCTTCCATTTCTGGGGAGACATCATTCCTGAAATACTCTAGTACCATACACTGGCATACAGTACTGAACACATAAGAATTTGAGCTTGCATAAGCGAAAGCTGTTGAATAGTAATGTGGACAAATTGAAAGCGTAGAGTAACATGACGTCTTGACAACAATCAATATACACAAGATACAAGTCTGATGGCAAACACCAGACAACTACAGCTTCTGTACGTGTTCCTGGAACTCAGCCAATTATATATACACACAGTCAGGGCTTCAATAGTACAACTACACTTTGATAACATGTATATGTGCATTGGGCAAAGTCTCGAGTTAGAATAATATTATCAATTTTAATACCGTAGTACATGTATTTATAAGATTTTGATAAAATATTTGACTGAAAACTGGAACTTTATTTGTTTCAAAGTTCAGCTGCAATTCTCAATTCTAACTGTTTTTAGTTGACATTTCTATGGTAACAATTTAAAGATATTTATTGATTCAGAACACAAAATCCGTAACTGCCCAGTAGAAATGGAGGACTCAATCCTAACACAGCAGTGAAGAGACACAGTTCTAGTATTGCTTGAAGACTACCGTAACATGGACGTAATGAAAATACTCTGTAACTGGCAATAGCATACACTGTAACTGACAATAGCATACTATCAAATTAAAATATAGCTGTTGGGTCTGTGACTCACATGGCAACATATTAAAGAATCCAGTATTCAAACAGCATATGCCAAAAGTGTGATTGTCAATTGAACTTTATGGTCATGAGTCAATACCGTATGGTCAATACAGAAATTGTGATAACATTATTTGTTAACACTTAGGCTTAGGATTATCTGTCACTGACTTACTAGAATATTAGCAGCAATGAGAGCAACTTTGAACTTTAAACTTTGATAATGATTACAGTTTACACCTACAGAGATTCTATTAATTATTTACATTGCAGTGGGAATATCTCACCCATAGGGACACCTGCATATAGAGAAAAAAAAGCATCTAACAACTCAGGCAAGGCCAATATTCCAAGTCTACGTCTGATGCCAGCATTTGAAAGCAAAACAGTATCAGGCAACAACAACTCATCTGAACAGGAATCACAATGCACTGCAGTATGTACATGTTTGCACCAGTACTGAACTGATATCTACTGACATTAGGTTCCAAATGCTTACAACTGTAGCACGTTGGACGATCCTAGTAAAACTCCTGTGGTGATGATCCACCACCGATCACCACCGACATGCACATGAGTGGAGTGTGAGAGTCAGTTATTGTTCTACATCACAGCAGGACATACAAGTGGAACATACTGACATGAGAAGCCATTTTTACAGTCAAATAATGCTGCCCCACAACAAAACCCTGATCTCGTTAAAGCCAAATTCCTGACTTAGAAAAAAAGATTAAAATTACAAGGCACACTGTATTAATTAAATATTAGTATAACCATGATACAAAAATATTAGGAAACAGTTCTAGAGAAAGGAGGTTGCATGCTGAACAAAGAAAATGTTGAATTAATATAATGTAATTAGTGGATGTATCAAGTGTAAGGTCTATGTGTATCAAGTGTAGAAGTATGATTAATGTATTATGTATACTCGGACTGAATGGCCACCAATATAATATTGGAAGTATCGACAGGAACTATTTAAATTATCCCAAAGACCCATAAGCTGGTCAGACATCTGTCATGGTGAAACAAACCTTTGGATTAGCTTTACACTGAATGCATAAGTCGAGGAACATGGTGTTCCTAAAATTCCTGAATGTCAAGGCAGATTGGCATTTTGATATTTACACCAAGTTCTTGGTTTGGCAGCGAATAGCTTCAAAAAGGTTAAAAAATCTTACACCGTGACCCGTTCTCAAAGATAAAAACCAGTCTTGAAAGCTTCTAAAATGTCTAAAACAAAGCTGGTTTGAGGTTAGTCCTGAATGTGATCCATGTCATGTAACATTTCAAGACAATAATGATCGATACTATCCACTACTCAATCATGTTAATGGAAATGTTTGAATAATCATACCTGAATGACACTGTGATCCATAAAGAATTAATAATAGTTCCACTTCCTATCATATCAAAGTCTACCCTATGCCATATCAGAACGGTCACATCACATAAAATCCTTATTCACAAACCAAATCATAAACATGTCACATACATGGCTATTGACTAAGTAAAGGAACACTGACACACCAGCAGTAAAATAACAATGTCACTATTAATGTTAGTACAGTGCTCCCTCGATATAACGCCCTTCGATGCACCGTGGATTCGGATACAACGCAGGGTCCAACATGGACCCCATTTTTAAAAAGAAAAAAAAAGAAAAAAGAAAAATAATTCTCCAATTATACGGTTAATATTATAACGTGGGTGGCATGTCATGGACCCCAAATTAAGCGTTATATCGAGGGAGCACTAATGATATTTCGGCGCTAGTTTCACAAGCTCCACCAATCACAGCCATGAATTCCTGCTTATCAGAGCCTCCTCTACATTAATGTTCATTACTCTCACGCAGCTTTTCATCCAGCGAGTTTCAATTTTATCAAACCTCTGCAGAAAGAGACAACATTAAACAGACAATCATAAACACAAGTATATATATTTCCACAAAAAATGAACAGAACTACGAGAAAATAAAAACAGAACATGTATCAATGTGAAAGTGACCGAGCTTGGACGTTAAAGTTACAATATAAATGTAAGCTGCCTTCTTTCTTAATGGACACGGGTGGGATACAATGTCGAGACTGCTAGCGGCAAGTGAAATAGGACCTTGCATAAAATCCTTATCATGTTACAGTAGCAGGTATGGTGTATGCACACAAGTTGTCATGTCTAAAATATTTGAAATTTGTAAAATAATTGAAATATATAGTTTTCAAGATCGAGTTTCATAATCGAAAGATTTATTTTTCTTTAGCACGTTTGCTTTAAAATGTTTCCAATGACAATTTGTATGCATGGCCATATGATGAGGAAATTATGTCCAATATTTGTGATTAATTCAACAGGGAGGAGGGTTAACCCGATCCCTAGTGTATTAACCCAAACACTGATGCGTCTACAGTTGCCTTCAGCAGGGAGAGAGGTAAATTACCAATTATGAGGTATTCAGGTTAATGTGTCATTTAAATGTCACGATTTAGTTAACTGGAGAGATTTGTATCCCATATTCAGTTTAAATAACACTTTGTACTGAAACTTATTGATTCTCTCTATGTAAATTGACCAACATTACAAAAGACCCAAACCCAAATTATAACACGGTACCATATTATACATAACATATTTTTTTTAGTGTGGAACTTCTTAGACTTAGTTTCTCTAAGGAAAAATGAACATAAAGTCCTTCAGACATTCAGTAATTTATGACTAATCCACTTCTAGAATAGTCAGGGTCATGATCCCCATCTCCTGGGCACAGCTCTCACATATGAAGCAAGTTAACCACAGAAACAAGTGACTATTTACATATTTACACACGATATCTCGAACACTCAAGTCAGCGTCACTATTCCTCCGTATATGTACACATTCCCCAGCCACGCGGTGTATATATACACATCCATACAGTCAGTCTACAACACACAACATGATGAGTCTCAAGTCTTACAGCCAATCTCCCCACTGTGGTAGTACATCCTTCATAGAACCACAGTGCATTCACAGGACGTGGGGCGCTTCCACCTCGTCGTGCGGGACTCTTTTTACTTCCTGTCAGCATACTTGTTTAACTCTTGAAAGATATGTAGCACGTGTGTAGTACTCTTCAATGATCATATTTCGCCTACGTATAAATATTCTGTTCTCGGCATATGTGAACACGGGGATTAAGTAATTGATCACACGTTCACTTCCAAATAGGACGATGACACTGCTCTGTGTCACAAGCCATGTGATGTCACTGCAAATTGTCAGAGGTCACAGACGGCTGCCAGAGTCAGATGTGACATACAGTGCCATTGTAACAGTGTCAGATGTCACAGAATTTACCATTGTCTGTGTTAGATGTCATAGAATGTACCACTGTCGATTTTATTTTATTTCACAGAATGAACTACTGCGTTTGTGTCAGATGTCACAGAAAATACCACTGCACCTGTGTCAGATGTCACATTTTATCCACCAAGTTAGAAAGACAGCAAGCCTGTCATAATTTTCTCTGTGCAGTTTATGTCTATACTTGCTTCTCTGTGTAACACGAACAGCTCCGCAGTTTGATGATTATGCATATTGAAGAACACCTTGTTTGGACAATGTACAGCACATCAAAGCCATCACTGATACATCAGTAGTACGGTGGCCTCACTCCTTCACACTACCATACCTCAGTCATAGTCATTGGACAGCTATTAAATATTTTCACAAGTTTGGACATACTTTGCTTTAAAGGTCTCTTTTCGTCTTATTATACATTGTGTATCAGGATATTGTCGGCAGAGGATCGTCAAGGTGGCGACAAACTCGTCATGAGCCCTCTGGTGGCAGCACGTAAGTATCCAACATCAGGGCAGGTAACTGCATTCCGCCCATCTCCATGTCTAGGAGCAGGTTTGAGTGTTCTACACTGATTGATCGCAGGTCAGACAGACGCGTCAGGAACTTGGCCAGGGCACTGCCACCACGAAGTCTCTTGACGTTTTCGTACGACTGGAGAGTTTCCACGTAGTTTGACTGTATGTCCTCCACCTTACTCTTCTCCTTCAGCCCCGGCCGCTCTGGAGACAGAAACACAGGAATAGATGTAGAGAAGTGGTGAGAGAGAAATCATAATAAATGTCTAAAGCATATTTGAAGAATTCAATGATGGTTTCTTTTATTAAGTTTTGAATAATAATTGCAAAGTACATTCAATTTGCATATTAAATTGTCATTCTTGCATTCTTAAATGCATGCAATTCTAAATAATAAGTAGCTTTGACTGATAAGCAGCTCAGCTAGTTCTGTCTGTTAAGCATTTAAAGATGATAAATTTGAACTCAAGAATGAATGAATTAATGTTTTACGTTGCAGCGGGAATATTTCACCCATAGGCAACAACCTGAACTCAAAATAACTGCAACTGAAGATGGCTGCCAAGTAAATCCACAGTGGAGGGTATGTTGTCTCTACCTGAGAAGATCGATATCGCCGTGATGAGAGCATATTCTGCGTTGTCAGTCTTCATCTGCGCCATGTTGTCACAGAAGTCGTACACCAACTCTGCGTAGCGACCCAGACCAGTGGCCTTCATGTTCTCCAATGTGCACGGCAAACCGTTGGCAAACACGATGGATCTGGACTCGGAATCGAAACATCTAGCCGCTCTTATTGCCATGCATTCACAGGATGACGCCTGGAAGTGAGAACAGTACCATGATGACCTTCTTGTCAAGGGTTCAGAAACATGTAAAACTTGATGGTTACTGGAGTGCGTTCAAGATAGAATACATGCAATACAATACTTTTCCCTACATGTATTGCTCGTTGAACGGCTTCATGCGCGTCGCTTTTCCTACAAAGTTCACAGCCTCCATACCCGTAGCAGTGAAAAGTATTAATACGTATTGCTACACGTGCTGGCTGAACAGCTTCTGTAGCAATACATAGCAATACATATCGATATGTATTCTAGCTTGAACGCACCTCAGATGAAGCACTTACTAATACATGCTGGATTAATTGTAATCTCTGATGATCAATTCCATGAAGCCAGACGGACATGTCCTTAAAATCTCGTACAAGCCTTACTTCATTGTATTTAATTACTGTTGTATTCAACTTCATACCATGCATGGTTGGAATATTACTGCAAATGACATTAAACCATAATTCATAAACTGTTCCATTAAAAACCCTGGCCCTCATTCCACGTAACAATCATAGCGCTATGAGAGCCATAACTCCTTAGCAACTCCATCTTAACATCAAGGAGTTATGACTCTCATAGCGTTATGCTTGTTCTGTGGAATGGACTCCTGAACATGATGCACTGATAATGATTTCAAGAGCAAGGAATCGGATGCTGACTGATGTAAAATGGTCATTGCATTGGTGTACCTTCAACAGAACAATCTGGTCTTCTTTCTCTAGGGATGAGAATCCTGGCAGACACTTAGCGAACTCCACGATGAGGTGTGTGATGAGGATGGTCATCTGAACCATCTCTGACATCATGTTCTCGGGCGTCGCCTCCTTCTGCCCTGTCTCTATCACCTGCACAACACACGATCACAGGTAACATTAATTGACTCATTTGCAGTGCGAGTGAATTATTGTTTTACAACACAGCGGGAATCTTTCACCCATACGTGATTTGCAGAGGGAATCTTTCACCCGTATCTGACGACTGGTAATATAGATGAGCAATTGAGAGAGTAGACACAGTTGATACAATCCACTTGGATAATTCAATGCTATGTTAATGAGTTTCAACAGTTGACCTAGGGCCTGCTCCTTTCTAGCAGTCAGTTACACTGTGCGGTGTTGATCCTTAGTAACTGCACATGTGTCAGACAGAAAGTACAGACAAAACAGCTAGAAAGGAGCAGGGCCCTATTTTAATACTAACATTTTCATACGGTATGAATATTCTACAAGAACGCTATGGATAGATTGCATCATGAAAGAAGCCTCTTATACATGGACAAAATAGTCACTGCCAGACAACAGGATAAATGTGAACCAAGTGTCTGAAGTGTACTTGTTAGACACAGAGACAGACAAGAGTAAGCAATAATCACTGCCAGAAGGATAAATGAGAAAGACATTTCTGAAGTATGTACTGTACTTGTTAGACACACAGTCAGAAAGAGAAAAAGATAATTACTGCCAGACAGACAAATGAGGATGAACTTTCTCGTGTGTATTTACTAGTCAGACAGAGACCAAGATGAGTTGATGACAGATGAGGACACGCTACCTAAAACCAGAACATACCGTTGCTTTCTTGACTTCACTGTCGTCAGGGAACTCAAACTTCTCTTGCAGACTGCACAGCTTCTCGATGAGGCCGCGGTGGTACTCGGAAACCTTCAACAGCGGGTTGTCCTTCAAGATCTCCGTGCTAGGAGGTGGCAGGATCTCTGGCTTCACATCCATGCACCGGCTGTTGGAGTCCGGGGAGAAGCTGTTGCCGTCAGGACTCTCCGCCTTCTTGATCGACGGCTGCGTCACTCGTGCCTTCGCCTTCCTCCGGGCGTCACGGGCCTTACATTGCTCATCTGACAGCAGACCTGGAACAGGAAGCATTTTGAGATTGTACAAATTAGAAAATTAATTATATTATTTCACCTTTTTAACCAGGCAGTCTTATGAATACTTTGAGCGAGAATGAGTGAATTGTTGTTAAATGTTACGGAGGGAACCATTCAGCTATATTGCGATGAATGTCAGAGTGAAGTGAAGTAGATAAACATCATATGAGAAGTGTGGGACGATATTATTGAATTAATACTTTACGTCGCAGTGGGAATATCTCATCTATAGGCGACAATGTGGAAGGAAGTACTTTAGCAAATAACTAGTAAGAAAAGTCAAGTTTGGGACAGTGGAAATACATCCAATTATATTTAACATAATGTGAGAGGTGAGTGAGTGAATTATTGTTTTACGTCACAGCGGGAATCTTTCACCCATAGGTGACCCTCTCCCTGCTGGATTAGACAAAAACACTGCTTATTAGGACATCTCAGGTTGCCTTCAGCAGGGAGAAGGTTAACATAAGGTTTAACATAAGGCCCAGCAATAACAGGGCAAGACAACACATGGGCACCTTTGGACTACACTACGGCTGGAGACAAGCATGTGTACGTACATTCCTCCTTCATGCCCACTTCCTTACAGCGACGAAGCCGACAACTCTGGCACTTCCTCCTCATCCACATGTCCATCTCACAGTTCCCGCCGTATTTACAGTTGTACGACGCTCCACGGGTGATGCTGCGCCGGAAGAAACCTGAAAACACAGCATTCATTACAGGGTTAGAAGCTCCCACTCGCGCGGCGTCCGTGGCGATCTTCTTTTGTTATGGGCAAGTATCTTTTCAGAGAAATCGCTCTTCTTATTTGACTTACTAGCTCATTGGCTTGTTCAAAGTTGTACATTTTTTCACTAACTTCTAACTCTGTGATTACTATAGTTCCTGTCTCCTTGTTTAGCTACAGATCAAGATCTAATGAGTGAATTTGGAGTTTTTAAGGACACAGTCATGACAGTGGGAATCTTTCGCCCATCAAAATTACAAGAAGTTTGCAAAATATTATGTGTTAATGATGATTGTGAGTGTGCTAAAAACAAGCTCTTAAAAGTTTTCTGATCAGTAACGAAAACTACTTTTGACAATGGAAAATCAATATAAATGGGAAAATATTATGGATCTGTGGATCTTCAAACTGGCAGTCTATGAAAGGCCATTTTGACAAAAGCAATTACGATTAAGCAATAGGGTGATTCATATTGATCACACTTTCAAAGGGGGTGTTAACTGCATGACAAACTATCAATCATGTCTGATATTGAATTACCTAAATACAGGGGGGTCACATTTACATTACTTGCTTTTGCACTTTCCTATCTGCAGATATTACTTCTGGAGATACCAACACTTTCATAAAATAAATATTGATCCATATTTAAACATGGTAAAACCGTACCTTTGCAGCCTTCACAGCTGAGGGCGTTGTAATGATATCCTGACGCTCGGTCGCCACAGATCCGACACAGTTCTTCCTCGATGCTCTTGCCGGCAATTCCAATGCCTTTCTTGGCCTTCTTGGCATCAGAGTGGAGTCCGTCTGAACTCTGACCCGGACTGTCGTCCAGGTCGTACTGGAACGTCCCAGGAGGACTGTTGATGCTGATTCTCTCCATTAAAGAGGTCTGCTGGGTGCTAGTGTCTGGAGGCATGTCACCTTCCGACAACACTGGAACACAAAGTTAGACCATCGTCAGCACGCTACATGGATGTACATGCCCTTTAAGGCTTTTGCCACATAGAAGTCAGTGAATATTATTGTTTTACGTCACAGCGGGAATCTTCCACCCATGAGCGACGCATAGAAGTACGGCCATTGATTTGTACTTCAGCGCTGCTGCGGGAACCTTTCACCCGTATGCGACGATGTAGAACAACATGATACAACTACCCACTTGGAGTGTTCAATGTTCATGTTATCAATAGTGAAAAGACTAGACTGTTTCCTCCAAGGGAGATAACTGATTCTGATATCAGCAAAGTTTGTGCTGATAAGGTGTTAGTAGTAAGGTGCATTCAAGATGACACACTCTGGGCCACCAGTACAGAAATATCTCAATAACAATCATGATGACACATTCTGGGCCACCAGTAAAGACAAATATTAATAACAATAATGATAGCATGACCGACTTTATTTAATGAAAATGTATATTGTGTGAAAAGTATTATACAAGAACAGAACACATATACTTCAGTTAATATAGAAGACATTGGAACAGCATCAGGAAGTAAGGACTGCCACTATGGCAAGAATATAAGTAAGCGACTTATTACTTTATATCGTATCAATGCAAAGCAAGAATTTGACATATGTTTGTTTGTACAAAGATTTATAAATACGTAATAGCAAGCCCTTATCTAAAAATAAAATCTAAATTTGTTTTCTTTTAAATGCCAAAATGTTAGTGAGAGGCATACACCCAACCTGCTCCTATAGCATCCTCCCCTGGAAGTGAAATACTATTTGTAGATCTATCAGTCATGAAGTCACATAACAAGGATTTCATAGGATTACGGATTAAGTCCCTTTCTTGGATTATCTGTCAGGCAGCAAAGGGGTAGTGAGTTACACCAGTTCAGTGCTTCCAGCTATTCACCACTGCATCCTTGCATGCACATTGTACTGTCCTGTCAACATGGCAAGTACTTTACAGGGCGTTGTGTCTAAAGGATAATATTACGTTTGTCAATTTAACCTCTCCCTGTGCCACAAGCATTGAACAAAATCCTGACAGTTGAACACATTATACAGAATTCATATCCCGAACTGGGAACCATCATGTTATTTAAACATCACTTGTAAATGCCATGAAACATGAAGTCAACAACGTGCAGTTTACCATTACTTCCAGTGAGATAATGGAAGAAAGTGATGTAACCCAATGGAATATAAATTCAGTAAAGTATAAGAAGTCAATATCATAGAACTTCAAACAAGAGAAAACCATAAAAACAAATTCCCCAAGGCAAACGGATTAGAGCTTCAGATTAAAAACATGAAATATGATGGATGACGCCTAATTTGCATATTTCCTACAAATCACCTTCAACCTTCAACATGTTCAAATGTATGTTATTTAGTTTTTTTAAATATGTAAAAAGACGGTACCATGCTTATCAGTCCTAACATAACCTGTCTATTGTGTTGGGATTGTAGTTATCATTAATGGTCAATTCAAAGAAGAACAAACTGTAAAAAGGCTAGTTAAATTGTTTTCTTCTATTTTCTCCCCCATTTAGTAGTGAATGCACACTCTATGACACAATCCACCTAGTATAGCACCACCTAGTATAGCACCACCTAGTATAGCACCACCTAGTATGGCACCACCTAGCAGCTTCCTATCATAATACTGGGCCGTGGGTGGTTGCTCATGCCTCCTACTCACAGTAGTTATTGTTTGGTTGTTTTTGTCTCTGTACACTTGCTTACTCTAAATGATGTCTGGACAAGTTGACAGCACTCCACCAATCATGTCATACTTCAGTGACACGGCTGATAGATCTACAAATGTCATACGCCTCCAAAATTACACTAAATCACTGATTTCAAATATCACCTGTCCCAGTCTATGTACAGAGATCAGATGACTGATGACGTTATGAATTAAGTTACGCAGTTTTTTATCCATGGCTATTTAGGAACATGTTGTGAACACTGATCAAAATAAATAACAAAATAAGTGTTGTGCTCAAAATAAATACCCACATTTTTGGTATATTTTCAATGCAGGTGTAATATGTATAAACTGTACATAAATTCACAATCTGAGCACTACTGCCAAGTGTTTTCAATAGATTGCATCAGCAAGTGACTGGGCCTGATACTATCGGTGATAGGACTTTATTACATTCTATCTGCACCATCTGAGCCTGAGCCTGAAGCAATTCTCACACTCGTGGCCGGCAGATCCAGGATAACATAAACACTCGCCAGAAAGACAAACCTTTACTTATGTACTTTCTACTTCAGATATATGTATGACAATAAACCGCTTGTTAAATGTCAGTTATCCTATTCCTATATCCAATAAAACAACAGAGAAGCCCGAAGGGACGAACCTAGAGACCAGATTATTTATGTGTTTACCCGCATTTGTTGAGAGCACATCCGTGAATACATGGAGTACGACTGTGGCCTCCAGATATGCAGCAGTGTCAGGGTGGAGCAGTACATTCCTGCTGTGAACATGATACACCAGTGATGTCTGGATGTCCCTCCATTGTAAGCCTGGTTGTCCTGCGACATCTACACAGGACATGATACACCAGTCTCAGGGTTGGAACTTAACTTTAAAACGCACTTGCCAGAATAATTATATAAATAACAAAACATGAAATTTCTACTTGCCCGTAGGATACCTTTAACATTACTAGAAATGGATCGGGCCGCCAGGTGGAAACTTCTAACCCTGCAGTCAAGATATCCTTCCATTGTAAGCCTGGTTGTCCTGCGACCTCTACACAGGACATGATACACCAGTGATGTCCTTCTATTGTAAGCCTGGTTGTCCTGCGACCTCTACACAGGACATGATACACCAGGTATGTCCTTCCATTGTAAGCCTGGTTGTCCTGCGACATCTACACAGGACATGATACACCAGTGATGTCCTTCCATTGTAAGCCTGGTTGTCCTGCGACATCTACACAGGACATGATACACCAGTGATGTCTGGATGTCCAGATAGAAAGTATCATTACCCTGCTAATCCAGCATCCCATACAGTGTATATGCCTATCAATTAACCATTTAAGAAAGTTACTTGACTGACACATACATACCAACACTGAGGAATTGCACACCAATATCACATCCTATAGTTGTTAGTCTTAGACTGGTGTACATACAAGTAGAAGTACTAAAAGGATGACGGTCGCTAGGTGTGCACAGTATGAATTTCAAAGGTACACTAAACTAAAGACACAGGCACACTAAACTCTGTTGTTGGTGTGCAGCTGTATTTAATAGTTAGTGTATTCATATATGTATTAATGTGTATGAATTCATTGGTAAGTATACATACAGGCTAGTTTGACAGGAAAGGCAACATGGCAATCTGTTCTGGAAGGCAACAACTATCTTTCTTGGAAACTAGCTTGTCCATTGGTCTTGGAAGGCACCATGACAGTCTTCATTGGACGACAACATGACAATCGTCCTTGAAAGGCAGCCCAGAGACAGGCCACAGGACAAATTCACTTAGTTAACCAGGACATTGGATTCCAGCCACCATCTGTGAACTAACAACCTTGACATTCTCAATATTACTGGAACCAAGAACTTCTTGCAGAAGCAGCTGGAACTAGAAATGGTTACTGCAGCAAGTGATTTCATGATTAATGCAGCAGCTGGTTTAAGGGTTAATGCAGCCAGTGTTTTTTACTTTGGTTATTGCAGCCAGTAGTGTCATTGATATTGCAGCCAGTATTGTCATGGTTATTGCAGCCAGTAGTGTCATGGATATTGCAGCCAGTAGTGTCATTGATATTGCAGCAAGCAGTGTCATGGATATAACATAACACCCAGCATCTTCCAGGCTGTCTGGAGCACCAGCCAGTCGGAGCTAGTGTATTACTGTATCTAGAATAAACACTATCTTACCCACTTGTTTATCGCAAAAGAATCACTAAACTGGCGGGAGAAAAATGCAACTGTGACCAAGTACTTAGATAACTAGAGACAATCTCCTGCAGCTTTCTGAAGTTCTGCACTCTTAATCAGGAAATGCAATCTCTTAATCTTGCTCTTCGTTTGAAAACAGCTCGTAAATCAATATGATACGATTTTTTTCCTAGAAATGTTTTCATTGCTGAAATATTAGGCATGACAGAAGATGCGCAGACGAAGTTGATCCAATACCAATGGCAATTTAGTCATGTGAAAAGAAAATCGATGAGATTTTTCTAAATACATATCAACACGACACTG
Organism: Nodopelta heminoda; assembly: GCA_032362005.1. Taxonomy (NCBI): domain Eukaryota; kingdom Metazoa; phylum Mollusca; class Gastropoda; order Neomphalida; family Peltospiridae; genus Nodopelta; species Nodopelta heminoda. Next base: position 1,543 of record JAUTCA010313477.1, on the reverse strand, counting down.
TACATACTTCATATATAATACTTGAAATAATATTACATCCAGCTTTTAGATGGTCAGAATATGCCAACCTGCCTCCAGTAAATGTTCCACGTGCTCGCTATAGATACTACACATGTATACAGTATAAACATGTTTACCTAAATTCTAACACTATAAGAATGAAGTGAACCAGGATAATCCACAGTTATGAAATGTGAAGTATACTTGAGTTGGCCGCAAGCTGGACAAGCAAAGGGGCATTACTCTAGTAAAACCAGGCTAATGTACTAGTGTTCAGGCAGTGACAGCCTATGTATGGCTATGACTACAGTATGTAAATATATATATGGCTTTAGACCATACCCAGCCTGTGTTGGAGGGAGGCCATGTGCTAGGACATAGTATGCTTGGCTGAATGTGTATGGTGTGTACTATAAATATACATGTATACATAAAAACCGTCACATATTTGTACATGAATATTTCATTTTGATGATAATAATTACGAATAAAGATACATACTAATCATATATGCAGCTACAATGTTGTCATCAATCCATGTTTTGATGATTATTTTATAAAATTAATCATTAAACACTGTAAAGAATGTTTGTTTATATTGTGAGTATATTCCTCATATTAATGTGTTTACATATATCAACCAATCATAAAGAGTACATTTGACTTACATAACATTTTCAAGGTACAATACTTTTTCACTACTGTCGATAATTTCCCTTACATTTGCTATCCAACCGTATTTAACCTCAACAATGGTCTTATGCAAGACTGAAGTAAGAAACGTGGTACTGAGTGCGCAAGTAATCATGAGATTATGTGTGGGCCAACCCTGTATGGATATTTAGGCACAACTGAGCGAGTCAAGGCTCCTGCACTGGCGTCAACACTGTGTAGGTATATATAGACCGAGTCAAGGCTCCTGCACTGGCGTCAACACTGTGTAGGTATATATAGACCGAGTCAAGGCTCCTGCACTGGCGTCAACACTGTGTAGGTATATATAGACCGGCATTGTCAGGGACCACCTCGTCACCTAACCTGTTGATGATCACCCAGTATAGGCCAAGGTGAACTTTCAACAAATTGTAAACTAGTATAGTATGACCCATGAACTACATTGGCTAGAAGGCTTGAAGTCTTGTGTCATCATGCCTTTGTCACCAATACACGATGCATGTAACTGCAAGCAGTTGCTCAGGTCGGTCCTGCAGAAAGTGCAGCATGTGCGTGCAGCTGCTGGCACAGAAGCAGCTCCACACAGGGTTCTACGCTCAATTTAAGGAGATAAGATCTATTACATCCAGCAGCCGGAGAGATCGAGCTTTTTAAGTGGCTATAGCAGGCAACTGCTGCAATAACAAAATGGTTTTTTAATGCAAATACAAAGGGTCTGTGTAGTGTGGTTTTCGCTGGACTTTATCCACGTCTGTTTTACCAACACTGCCATACAGGATGTGCAGCTAATTCAATACCCTCCCACGATCCTCAGCCTGGTTCTTCTCAATACCATAGCCAGGATCTGTGTTTTACCAATACCCTCCCA